>JAEMPF020003142.1:10000-34836 GCA_022496165.2 Catalaphyllia jardinei | reverse complement strand
TTAAATGAATTTAGAAATCCTATGATATTTAAGATAGAAAAAGAATTAATAAACAGAATTAGTAATGTAAATAATAAAATATTAACTTATTATAAAAAATGATACCCTATTATATATTATATGGATAGTGAATATATAAATGATGGATATATAGATAGCGAAGCAGAAGCAGTGATATCTCGTGTTTACTATGAATTTCAAAATAAAAAAATTCCAATGATTAAGCCTAAAGTTATTCCTAGAAAAAAAGTTTTAATAAAAGATGGAGTTATTGCTACAAGAAAATTAAATTATAATAATATGGATAAAAATTTTAAGGCACAAGAACATTGTAATAGAGAAGATATAGGACCAAGCATTATTATTGATGAAACATCTGAATACTCAATGAGTAAAGATGAAAAACAAAAAGAATATGAAAAACAAGAAGCATTTGAAAGACAAGAAAGGGAAAGGGAAGATAGAAACGAAGCCATTTATTATGAATCTGATGATTCTTATGATGATGGAACTAGACTTCCATGTGGTTGTTTTAACTATTATGATGATGAAACAAATGCAGAGTTTAATTCAGATTGTTTTGAATGTGTAAGCAAATCCTTATTTTTAAGTAATAGTGGTATCAATTTTTTTTAATAATATGTGTGCTGGTGTCTTATCTATTCTCTTCACTCACCTCCTTTGCTTTTGTTTTTCCCTTCTTTTTTGCCTTTTCAATAGGATGTGCCAGAACCCCTCTCCTCTTAACTACTAATCTGAATCCCCTTGAGCTGGTGTTGATGGTCTACTTTTAGGTACTGTAATCTTACAGTTATAGCAAAGCCAGGTTGTTCTTGCATTGCTTGGATAACGTTTGTAAGACATGCATGACAGATGAAAAAATTTACCATTTGGGCACTGTTCATTATGACATTTCAGCAGTTTATCATTTGCCTGTGCTTTTTTTTGACATGTGCAGATACTTGCAAGTTTTGTTGCCTCACTTAGGAACTGATCCTTCATTTCAGGCAATTTCTTGCTTTTTGCCCTGGTAAATTGAGGCAACTTTCTACAATGAGGGCAGTACCATATTTTTGGAACTGTTACATTCTTGATACCCAAACAGGATGGATGAAATCTGGATATTTTGCATGTGTGGTTGGCACATGTTATCGGTGCTTCACTAGTTGTTTCCCTGCAGTAACAGTCACCAGGTTTTGC
The DNA here is from genome assembly GCA_022496165.2 of Catalaphyllia jardinei. Lineage (NCBI taxonomy): Eukaryota > Metazoa > Cnidaria > Anthozoa > Scleractinia > Caryophylliidae > Catalaphyllia > Catalaphyllia jardinei. The sequence goes on along the minus strand of JAEMPF020003142.1, from coordinate 33,636 downwards.
GACTTCTTCTGGGGAAAGCTGGGCTTTTAAATCCATCTTTCGGGTATACCATCTTCCCAATATTTCTGGTAATATGCAAATTCTCCAGAAAGTTGCTAGTTTGGGAATTTGTGTTTCCCAGTGTTTCATGTCTGGAGCAAGTCTTTCCAAGAAAAATTTTGATGTTTGCCCATCTGAGGCAAACACAATAAAATCTAAATATCCTCTCCCACTTGTATGGATTTGTTGTTGTGCTTGGTAATAATAGTCATGATCTCTTTTGAGTTGGAGACAAGATTCATTTTTCTGCAAACAGGAAGATTTCTTTTGCACATAGCTGTCAAAGTCAACTCCATCTATGCAGTAAGGGCACTTGACTTCGCCACATCCCTGTCCACAACAATCACATTCACAGAGAAAATCTGGAGTGGCATGTAAAAATTGGTACTTCTTGTTTATAATTGTTCCACATTTAGTTACAACAAAGTTAGCATGAGTTTTTCGCATTATTTTTTCATATTCTGCGATGGCAATATCCTCATGTTTGCATCCATGTCTTGTGGCTGCTGTGGAAAAGCGAAAAGTATCTGGATAACAAATAGCTTTGACCAGAGACTGGGAGGGCTGTGAAGGATCTGTATGACTGGCTGCACGGCATTTGGAAGCCCCCACTCTTCCAGCCCTGTGTCTAAAAAAAGCACTTCCTTTGGCCTGATCCACAGTTTCCCTTTCGATTGACTTAATATCTTCATCAGATAGGTTCAATTGTACTTTATTACACTCCTTTAGAAGATCAGTATATGAAAGCTCTAGATACTTGGTATCAAACAAGTCTGTCACCGCCTTAATGTTTCTAGTACTTGAAATAAATGAATCAGCAAATGGGCGAATTAAACTTAAACACACTGGTTTAATTTTGCATTCACTCAAAGAGTGATAAAAAGCATCCATTTCTTCAGCAGAAGGTTCTAGTGATGATGACATTTTCACTTCTGGACGTTTAGGTGTGGAAGTGTGAGATGGTGGACTTGAATCAACAGCAGGGAAAGCAACCGTTTCAATGGACTTATCGAGGTCGGCTTTTAGTTTCTTTGCAGAAGAAAAGTTAATTTTGATCCTTGCGTAGTCAACTTGCTTAACTGTGGTAGGTAACAGCCACGTACATTTTACTTGGGTGCAGGCAAGCGTCCCATTTAATCTCGTCCACACTTCAATATAAAAAAGAACACTTGCGATATGAGAACAGCATTCTCCCAGCCCGGCCATACACCCAGCACAGTGAGCTGAAAGAACAGTTCCTTCTTTGGTTGATATTATCCACAATGGCACGTGCGGATCATTCATTCGTTGGGAATGTCTTACTTTTGCAAGAACCACGTATTTATCTCGCAATGTTTGTCCAAGAACACTTGTAATAAAGCCGGACACCATATGGTTGTACGCAAGGAGACTTCGGAAATTTTTAAACTGCTCCTTTGTATAAAAACTCGTATCGAGCACTAGATATGACAGAAGATCGCACGACTCGACTGGAGGAAGACATTCCGGAGTAAAGTTTTCTTGCGGAATAAGGAAAGGGTCGATACCAATGGCCCCTATTTTCTCCACATATCTTCTCCTTATGTTACCTTGTAATGACTCGCCATAGGCAGACAGAATAAACTTGGAATTTGTCTCGCTCTCAGAAGGACACGCTTCAGTTGCCGCCATTATAAATAAAACATTACTCCTCCAAGATGGCGGCGCCTCGTTTTCGGAATTTTTGTGACGTCACGCGAACAGACACTATTTATATCAATAGTGGAAAGGTCTGGAATTTACCTATGCCAAGGCATCCACTCATCCAGTATCATGTTTAACATGGCATAATTTCGTTTGCATCCCTGAAGTTCTGTCAGCGCTCTGGTGCCTCATGCCAACCAGCAATAATGTCAATGTAGTTGGCCTCCCTGATGTATCCATGTTCTCGTAGGAATTTCGCTACCAGGAACGACGGCATTCGTCCAGGATCTCCAACAGATTGTTTGCGTTCACCAGTTAATGCCGCATGTGTTAACCCAGTGCTGGAATCCATCATGGCATCATCAAATCCTTTCAATTCCATGCCCTCCAGTCCACCTATAACACCAAATGACCTATTTACAGTGAATATAGCAAGAACTGACTGACAGCTTATGACTGGCAGAACATTTATCACAGGGTTTCCTAGGCTGATGCACAGTACATACAGTCATAGGTCACTTCCTCAAACTTTTTCCCAAGCAAGTAGTCTGAGACAATCTGGGAATCAGGTCAAGGGTTACCACCCAATGTTTTGTTCAGTTAACTTTACATTATAACTCAATGTCAAAATGCATGAACCAGTGATCTTTTGATTGCCTGATTCAAAGTCAAACATACTAACCCCTACACCACCACACCTTTACATATAAATACAATATTATTACATGCGTAAAAGCAGACAGACATCCAAAGAGTTTTTAATTGAAAAAAATACATGAATTTTTATTGATGGTATTGTTTTGGTGCAGTGGGATTATCCAAATTTCCTTATAATTGAATGATCCCATGCACAAAAGCAACATAGATGTACTTTTGGGTTCATTGTTGTTCATATACACTAAAAGTAATGTATGAGGTGCATATAACCTTCTCTGGTGTGTTTCCAAATTCTCTTAAGAATGTGGCAACGATCTTCCCTTTCATGGTAAACATCTCCAGTAATAGGATCTACTTCTGGTATATACAAATAAGTGCTAAAGTCTACTGCTTGCTCCTTGAGTTCTTCTACACGATGTCTGAAGCAGTATGTTGCAACCAAGGACTTCAACTTGTCAGCAAAATTTTCAGGAGTGTCAACTTTGAAGGAGCAAGGTTGATAACCTCTAGGGACCAGACTTTGCCTCATAAAAGTTACAGAATCCTCTAATGTCAATCCATCATTATCCAGCAAGTCTTGTAGCTGAGTAATAACAGCTGGTGGTATAGCTTCATGCATAATTTCTGTAAGGGGTTACCATCTGGAGCAACTGCAGTTCACACAAAAGAGTGATTCAATCAAAAAAGAAATTAAGTAAAGAGAAAAGTCTATTTCACTACTGCATGATTGTAATCATTAATATTTATTTAACATTTGGATCGCAAACTCAAGTTCTTACTCCCTAAATTTGTATTTTCTTCTGCTTGGTAATATGTAACTAGATGTAAAATTTACCATCACTGTAATCGACATATAGTTCTTGCTGCCAATCAGCAAGTTCACATAACAAAAATTATGTCACTATCACATGGACGTCACAGTTACCTCAAGTTTGAACCAGCATTTTCAGAAGTGTACTCCTACTAAGTCTGCTTACACTTTCCCGGGCATCGTGTATTAATTGCCATATATGTAATGGCCGTGTTTCCTCTTGTGTCCGCAATGAACTAAACTCACCATCAGTGACTAACCCTGGTAAGAAAATAAAATAAATGTGTTGTTTTAAAAAATACTCACACCACATGTGCACCATCCCTCGTCCTCCCCCTGATAACTTTTGGCTTTTGAGACAACCTAACCCCCCAACAAATTACATGGGCTTTCTTGGGGTAGGATGGATACCACTATGCATGAGAAAATGTGACTCAGATGATTGTTGCAAAAAAGAGTGAAAAATGAAAATTTCTTTTTTTTCTGTGAATATTAATGTTTTGCTGTCAAAAGAAAAAAATCAACTACCTACCAACTGGCTTTAAATCCATTTTGACCATTTCTGACTTTATTCTGGCAGAAATATCCCGAATGTACTGATCCTTGATTGAATGGTATGGGATAAACTGTACCAGTATGGACTAAGGTTTCTTGTTCCTGCATTCTTCAGACAGCAGAATGGCCAGAACATGGGTAGCAGCTGGTTGACGCTTTTTCATAAACAAATTTCGCAGGTACTTCTGGAGATCTGGCATGATATCCCTAAGACACACAGAAGTAGTAGGGAAAGGCCGGTTCTCCGCCAGGGACACAGGGACACAGTGACGTCACAATACCCTAGGGGTTGACGTCATCAAAAATGATGACATCATAATCTAAAAATATTATACTGACGTCATCGGGATGAGGTGTCATTGGAAGTATTACGTCATAATCTTAAAATGGGTAGAATGATGTCATAGAATTATTTTTAGTACCAGAGGTCATGTGATTTTTTCATTATAAATACGTTAAAACCTTATGCTATCTTGAACAACTAGCAAAGGAAGTTGAATACACAGCTTGAAGTCATGATTGGTAAATATCAAAGAAGAAATATACTGGTGGATGAAATTGAAATACAAGCACTTATGGGGCGCACCACAGTTTCCTTTTTTTTGCTGTGGTTTGTCATCAATTTGCTGTGGTATCGCTGTGGAATAAATTAACTTGATTTTAAATTGCTGTGGAATACATTAAGGGGAGTGATGTCATAAGTTATTGTCTTGTATTTGTAAATAAATTGCTGTGGAATACATTAACATGTTCTGGTCGTTACTGCTGTGGTTTCTCATTAACTGATTTATCCAGACTAACCAGTCCTAAAAACTTCGGTGTAGGTTTATTAATAAGCAACTCTCTAGTACAATAAAAACAATAAGGTTGCCTGGGCTTGCCCGTTAATAGTGAACCCTGGTTGAAAATCTTTTATGTGTTCAGAATAAAAGCGCAAATTTTAACGAAAGCCTCATTTCTTCATTCAACTTGAACTCGCTGGAAATTTGAAAACTTTGTTCGATTTTCGAAAAGTTTATCGTGAAGATGGCTTTTTTCACCAACGTTATTGAGCTGCAAGCTGCTTTGAACGCTCGGTTAACTGTCCGTGATTGGGAAACATTGACAAGCGCAAATTTTTGAACGCGTAATAATTTCAAATGTTCTCTAGCTTTCTTTGAAAACGTTCTCCGATTTTCGAAGCCGGGCTCTTTTAACCCTGTTTGGCTCATGAAAATATCTATTATGTTTTTATCTGCACTCTCAGCTTTGTTAAGAAGAGAGAGAATTAATTCTTAGCTGCTCTTGTTTTGCGCTCCGTTAGTCACTACTTTCAGCCCTAGATTTGCATACAAACTCCAACGGGAGACTGAGCCCATGGGACAGCTCTACGGTTGAAATTACAACAATAGAAGTTCGGAGCGCTAATTAATTGTCAACACGCGACAATAAATATTTTCGAACAACACGTTTGTTGAATATTACTTTTATTAGCGAAATGGTTCAAATACACAGAGATTTGAAATGAATTTAAAAAAAAAATACATTTATTGATAACGAAAGCTCCACAACGAAGTGTTTAACACAAAGTAAATCAGGAAATTAGAATGCAATGAACAATAAAACTGAAGTCCCCTAAACAAAGAAATAAACTCCAATAGAACAACACACAAGATATCGGTTTGAAATACATTTTTTTATTGAGAACAAAACACAGTAGGTCTAGTCTTCATCTTGTGGAATGGGTTGCTTCACAAACAATCGATTAAGCAAGAATTTCCGCTTATCGATGGCTAGTTCTGTCGATTCTAACCAATCAAATCCATCTGTATCTTTGAGATCTTTTTGAGTTTCCATCACTTTTTGAAAGGTGTAATCTTTCTTCATCACTCGCATCCACTGCAGATACTCTAACAGTACTTTTCTCAATTCTTTTCTGTAGAGAGGAAGGAGAGCGTTCTGCGCTTTAAGGTGAGCTACATTTTCCGAATCTCCGTTTCTTTTGTACTCGTCGACCAAAGCATTGAGCTGAACCTCGTGGCGTTCCTGAGCTTCATCTAATATGCGCGACCAAGGGTTTAAGTGCTCTGTCACTTCTTGGGAAGAATCCGTTTCTTGGCTAGATTGGGAAGAATCCGTTTCTTGGCTAGATTGAGAGTCTTCACTGTCTTCGTAATACCCATTACCTCGTTGAAGAAGGCAGTAATTATAACCGTCGCTCCAAGACATTTTAGGTTTGAACAGCACGAGCTTTGACAGCAAACTGAATGGCAAGTGGAGCGCTGCCTATAAAACAAGCACCGAAAATGTGAAGCTTATGGGACGCGGTTTAGTGTGACAAGCTACTGGTACTATACTGCAGGTGGGGTTACTAAGCTCTCTTCTCTGTGTTCGGCCCTTCATCGTCTCCATACAAAGTGAGCCACTCAGGAACTGAATCTGCTGTTGTTTTATAATGTTTGATGTTATTGGCTGCTTTTCTAACGCCTTTTGGTAGAGATTTCATGATTTCTTTAGTCCTCTTGGTAGAGACTCCTCTTGGTGTTGATAAGTGATGGACTATTGTATCCTTTTCCTCTTCCTGCACTGATAGAGGTGTTTCACTTGTTGAAGGTTTTACTACCTGGTTCCTCTTTGCTGGATAGATCATCACTCTAACCTTAGGTTGTAATTTCGCTTCTTGTAACCACTTCCTTCGATTGATATAATCTAATCCATGCACATCTGCGAGATGATTAGATAATCTAACGAGATATTTTGCTCCACAATTCGGAATTGGGCAATCACGGCACACGCGTTTAGTCATGTTAACAGTTCGAGATCTCAACAAAAATAAAACAGTTTCAGCGAGTTTTAAACTTTTATGCGAAGGACAAAAAGGACATAACACAGGACAAAAGGGCCACAACACGGGACAAAAAGGACTTTTGAGGGACAAAAGGGACAAAACGAGGCCATTCAGGACAAAAGGGTAGAAGGGGCACCTTTTTTTTGGCTCTGTGTTTTTCCCTAGGCGCGCGTGGAATCTCGCGTGGAACACGCGCGCGTGGTTTGACAGAAAACAAGTCATGGACTTCCCTTGCTAGACAAGAAATCTAGCAATAGTCAACTTTAATATCAATGTTTTCCCTAGAATTACGGATTCCGCCTTAAGATATTAAAAGTTTTGTAAATAGTTTTTAGTGTGATAGATTGTATATTTTCCTAAAGTCTTAATATTTTAATAACAATGTAATTATTTTTATTTGATAGGTTGTATATTTTCCTAAAGTCTTAATATTTCAAAAAGAATGTAATTATAGTTGTTTCATATTTCAAGTCCATGACTTGTTTTCTGTCAAACCACGCGCGCGTGTTCCACGGGAGATTCCACGCGCGCCTAGGGAAAAACACAGAGCCAAAAAAAAGGTGCCCCTTCTACCCTTTTGTCCTGAATGGCCTCGTTTTGTCCCTTTTGTCCCTCAAAAGTCCTTTTTGTCCCGTGTTGTGGCCCTTTTGTCCTGTGTTATGTCCTTTTTGTCCTTCGCATAAAAGTTTAAAACTCGCTGAAACTGTTTTATTTTTGTTGAGATCTCGAACTGTTAACATGACTAAACGCGTGTGCCGTGATTGCCCAATTCCGAATTGTGGAGCAAAATATCTCGTTAGATTATCTAATCATCTCGCAGATGTGCATGGATTAGATTATATCAATCGAAGGAAGTGGTTACAAGAAGCGAAATTACAACCTAAGGTTAGAGTGATGATCTATCCAGCAAAGAGGAACCAGGTAGTAAAACCTTCAACAAGTGAAACACCTCTATCAGTGCAGGAAGAGGAAAAGGATACAATAGTCCATCACTTATCAACACCAAGAGGAGTCTCTACCAAGAGGACTAAAGAAATCATGAAATCTCTACCAAAAGGCGTTAGAAAAGCAGCCAATAACATCAAACATTATAAAACAACAGCAGATTCAGTTCCTGAGTGGCTCACTTTGTATGGAGACGATGAAGGGCCGAACACAGAGAAGAGAGCTTAGTAACCCCACCTGCAGTATAGTACCAGTAGCTTGTCACACTAAACCGCGTCCCATAAGCTTCACATTTTCGGTGCTTGTTTTATAGGCAGCGCTCCACTTGCCATTCAGTTTGCTGTCAAAGCTCGTGCTGTTCAAACCTAAAATGTCTTGGAGCGACGGTTATAATTACTGCCTTCTTCAACGAGGTAATGGGTATTACGAAGACAGTGAAGACTCTCAATCTAGCCAAGAAACGGATTCTTCCCAATCTAGCCAAGAAACGGATTCTTCCCAAGAAGTGACAGAGCACTTAAACCCTTGGTCGCGCATATTAGATGAAGCTCAGGAACGCCACGAGGTTCAGCTCAATGCTTTGGTCGACGAGTACAAAAGAAACGGAGATTCGGAAAATGTAGCTCACCTTAAAGCGCAGAACGCTCTCCTTCCTCTCTACAGAAAAGAATTGAGAAAAGTACTGTTAGAGTATCTGCAGTGGATGCGAGTGATGAAGAAAGATTACACCTTTCAAAAAGTGATGGAAACTCAAAAAGATCTCAAAGATACAGATGGATTTGATTGGTTAGAATCGACAGAACTAGCCATCGATAAGCGGAAATTCTTGCTTAATCGATTGTTTGTGAAGCAACCCATTCCACAAGATGAAGACTAGACCTACTGTGTTTTGTTCTCAATAAAAAAATGTATTTCAAACCGATATCTTGTGTGTTGTTCTATTGGAGTTTATTTCTTTGTTTAGGGGACTTCAGTTTTATTGTTCATTGCATTCTAATTTCCTGATTTACTTTGTGTTAAACACTTCGTTGTGGAGCTTTCGTTATCAATAAATGTATTTTTTTTTTTTAAATTCATTTCAAATCCCTGTGTATTTGAACCATTTCGCTAATAAAAGTAATATTCAACAAACGTGTTGTTCGAAAATATTTATTGTCGCGTGTTGACAATTAATTAGCGCTCCGAACTTCTATTGTTGTAATTTCAACCGTAGAGCTGTCCCATGGGCTCAGTCTCCCGTTGGAGTTTGTATGCAAATCTAGGGCTGAAAGTAGTGACTAACGGAGCGCAAAACAAGAGCAGCTAAGAATTAATTCTCTCTCTTCTTAACAAAGCTGAGAGTGCAGATAAAAACATAATAGATATTTTCATGAGCCAAACAGGGTTAAAAGAGCCCGGCTTCGAAAATCGGAGAACGTTTTCAAAGAAAGCTAGAGAACATTTGAAATTATTACGCGTTCAAAAATTTGCGCTTGTCAATGTTTCCCAATCACGGACAGTTAACCGAGCGTTCAAAGCAGCTTGCAGCTCAATAACGTTGGTGAAAAAAGCCATCTTCACGATAAACTTTTCGAAAATCGAACAAAGTTTTCAAATTTCCAGCGAGTTCAAGTTGAATGAAGAAATGAGGCTTTCGTTAAAATTTGCGCTTTTATTCTGAACACATAAAAGATTTTCAACCAGGGTTCACTATTAACGGGCAAGCCCAGGCAACCTTATTGTTTTTATTGTACTAGAGAGTTGCTTATTAATAAACCTACACCGAAGTTTTTAGGACTGGTTAGTCTGGATAAATCAGTTAATGAGAAACCACAGCAGTAACGACCAGAACATGTTAATGTATTCCACAGCAATTTATTTACAAATACAAGACAATAACTTATGACATCACTCCCCTTAATGTATTCCACAGCAATTTAAAATCAAGTTAATTTATTCCACAGCGATACCACAGCAAATTGATGACAAACCACAGCAAAAAAAAGGAAACTGTGGTGCGCCCCATAAGTGCTTGTATTTCAATTTCATCCACCAGTATATTTCTTCTTTGATATTTACCAATCATGACTTCAAGCTGTGTATTCAACTTCCGTTGCTAGTTGTTCAAGATAGCATAAGGTTTTAACGTATTTATAATGAAAAAATCACATGACCTCTGGTACTAAAAATAATTCTGACATCATTCTACCCATTTTAAGATTATGACGTAATACTTCCAATGACACCTCATCCCGATGACGTCAGTATAATATTTTTAGATTATGATGTCATCATTTTTGATGACGTCAACCCCTAGGGTATTGTGACGTCACTGTGTCCCTGTGTCCCTGGCGGAGAACCGGCCTTTCCCTACTACTCACAGAAACATCCTGAACATGAGCATTCCCTGGTTGCAGGTGAGGCAGTAGGTCTTCGATCACAGCACGAAAGGCTTGAGCTTGTTGCAGGAGGTTGTTGTATTCCACTCTCTCCCAACAAAATGATGTCAGGAGTTGATGGGATGTGTTGGGGCTGTTGAACTTCTTTCTTGCTTCTTTCAGCCCAGCAGCCAAGAATGCCTGGTCATCCTGAAAACTGTCAATCAACTTCCAAACTTTCATTTCCAACGTATCCCTCTCAAAATCACCATCTTGTAAACTAGCCTCAGCTCTTCTAGCATTGTAATCTGCACGAAGTTCTGGTAGCTTTCCATCTCCCAGATCAATATCCCCATCCCATTTTGCCCTGACAGACTCTTGCAGGGCTACCTTCAAATCACTGGCATCAACTTTAAGCCAGAACCGACTATTAGGGTGGGCCTTTTTCAGTACTTTAAGAGCCTCAACCTAAAAAAAGAACGCAATTCCACTGTATAAAATTTTATATTGCACTCTACTGAGTAACGAGCTCTATCACTGTAATGGTACTTTTATATTCCAGCAACAGATTGTCCTTTATATCCCCCATATATGTGACCTGGAAAGCGAAAAGCACCACTAACGCTTTACCGTTTAACGGCTTAAAAAAACGGATTGTAAACGGTTTTAAACGGACTGTAAACGGTTTTAAACGGTTTGGGTATCCGTTAAAAACGGATTGCTGAAAACGTTAAACGGTTGGACAGAGTTCAAAAACGGATTGCATGAAGCGTTAAACGGTTGTAAAAAAATTTAAACGGAAAGCTGAAAACGTTAAACGATTGAACCAAATCGTTAAACGGAATGTTGAAAACGTTAAACGGCTGAATTAAATCATTAAACGGCAAGGTATAAAAATTAAACGGTTGGAGCAAATCATTAAATGCAAAGCTTAAAGTGCTAAATCTCCGAACCGAATTAGAAACCGAATGTTCGCATGAGAGAGTGGTATCGCTGTTAAAACAATCGGTAAATTAGACAAGAATCCTATGTACACAGAAAATGTTGTGTTTAATAATGTGTGACCACTCTTGATTATATAACACAGCTTTGGAGATTCCATCCGTTAATAGATGATTATGAAAAGCCAAACACTTACTGTGGTGTTCCCCGGGTGGTATTCATATCATTCTATGAAATCGTACAGCTTACCTTGAAATGAAGCGCACTATGTCTCACTCTGCCTGTTCGATTTTTTCGTCAAACTGTTAACATTGTTCAAGATTACAGCTAATTTTCTCTATTCGCCGTTTTATCATGATACAGCTTTCCTATCTTTATCGCTCTGTCGGTTTTCTTGTTCAGGCCTTTTCGTTTGGGCTTTAGTGTTCTCAACCATGTCGCCGTTCAATTCGATACTAGGGAGCTTAAGCACGCGCGTTTTTGAGACGCGGACGGCAACCGGAAGAGAGCATTTCGCCTGCTAGGAAAGTATTGTCTCCCAGATTTTTATACTACTCATTCCTAATGGAGAAAAGATACTTAGCAATGTGAATGTGGTTGTGTGCGGGCAAGTTAAAAGTGAAAACAGCTCAATTCCGGTTACCGTCCGCGTCTCAAAAACGCGCGTGCTTAAGCTCCCTACTGTTTGTTTACGCGACCGACACGCAATCTCTTTCCCAGGGCCTCTCTTTCTGCGCTAGTGCTGAATGTGGTGATGCCCGCGATCAAGCGAACACGTGTGAGTACGATCAAGTTTTGTTTATCTGTGTTTTTCTTTACCAGACAATCTTTGCCGCAGAAGAAACTAACTAGCCAATGTCAAGCTTTTGACGAGTTCGTTTTAGAATTAAAGGAAGTACTCTGAAGTTTTGAGGTGTTTGCTTTACTGTTTCAAGTGTATATTATTTGCTAGTAGTTTCAAGTGTGTTATCTGTTCGAATGATTATTATCTTTCGGTCACCTTTGTAGCATTTAATGTCATTCATTTCAAAAATTTATTTGTAACTGACTGAATGATTTGAAAACCCGTTTATCTAGATACTTAACATGTTTAAATATTTAAACGCTAGCTGAAAGACGCTTACTATCCGCGTGTTTGTTTATTTACGATGGAGTTAGTATCACGGCTAATTTCTTGACTCGTACTCGCCTAGATTAAGCGAGTGTTTAATTTTTGACCGGAAAATAACGTCTAATTCTTCGCTCAAAATGTTAAATGGATACCCGTTTCAATTAAACGGACGAGGAAACCGTTTAAACGCTTTGCCCAAATCATTAAACGGATGCGAAAATTTTGTAAACGGTTGAGAAAAGCGTTTAAACGGTTTGTCGAAAACCTTAAACGGATACTTGTATTTTGTAAACGGATGTGGAAGATGTTTAAACGGTTTGCTCGAATCGTTAAACGGATACGAGATTTTTGCAAACGGATGAGAAAAGTGTGTAAACGCTTTTACATGATCCGTTAAACGGATACTAAACGGTTTGTTCCGTTAAACGGTAAAGCGTTAGTGGTGCTTTTCGCTTTCCAGGTCACATATTAAGGAGTCAGACACATAAACCCAGTTTCTTTCTGACAGACAAAGACATATGATGTACAGTAGATAGGAATTGTACTTGCTGCATGTTATCGATAATTCCATCTGCTTAAAACAGATCCTCTTTCAGTTTTAAAGTTGATAAACATTTTGAATGTTTTTTTACCAGAACTTCTGGCTCACATGTGAAAGGTTCAGTGGCAGTTTGCTTCTGTACAGTTTGCAGGCTTGGTGCTGCAACATTAATTCGTGCCGAAAGTAAGAGTTAAAAACAAAAATTAGAAATAACAAATCCATAATATAAATCTTTTAACCAGTTACTCAATCAGAACCATAAATCTGTTCTCCTGGTATAAAAGAGGTATTACAAATCTATATGATCTAGACATAGTTTCTTTCAACCAGATTATAATTATAACATAATTTATTGAGAATGAATCAAACAAAACACACCGTCAATGGATCTTTCTGCTGATTTATTGCCAGGTTACTCCACATTGGTCCTCTAAAAAGGCGAGCGAACCTCGTAGGGATTTCAGCACACATGGTCTCATACCAGCTCTGATAGGCATCTGGCACAGATATCTTAAATAAATTGTGCATAAATGGTATACTTAGCTCGGTGAATTAACATGTACTTCTTGCTAAGCATACATAACATTGCCATTAATTCTATAATACAAACTGAACTAGGGTCAAACTATGACATATAAGAGGTCCACACAATTAGATTAGTTGGGTAAAGTGGTTAACACAACAAGGGTTACCTAAATGCTCACTCTCATAGATGAAACAAGAGGAACTTAGATGTTGATAAACACAAAGGGTTTAAACGTGTAAAAGGCCTTTTTTCAGCAATAGTTTGTACAATAACTTGTAAGTGTGTAGGTTTGGGAAGTGTAGACCTTGTCATGTTTTGTGACTTCACTGATCCAGAATATCGCTCACCTTGATGATGAGTGCCTAGTTTCAGGCTCAACAATGTCAACAAAACAAGATAAAATGAATGAGGACTGAGGGTGATGTCTAGACTTTCTAATTAAATGAGAAGTCTTAAAACAAAATCATCACACCTGCATAATATTGGTGGCAGAAAAAAACTAAATTTGGTATTCTACCAATCCAAAGGGCATGCGGTCTATTGGAAACAGTGTCTCGTCTGATCCAGGTCGGTTTTGAGCAATGCAAAAAGCAAACTTGTACACAAGATTGTTCTTTTTCTGCATTTGCAATTTCCTCATGGCATTGACTGAAAGTGATGCAAAGTCTGCTGGATTTCAATCAATGCCACTTTTTAACGCAAGTTCCAGAAAAGACAGGTTTGTGAGTTCAGTCAGCTGAGCCTCATCCAAGGAAGATATCACTGCTGCAAAATCAACACTGAATGTTTTGCAGGTTCCAGTGTTTGTTGTGGTGGCACTGATCTCTACACTTTCTTCTTGGGCTGTTGTTTGCACAATTTTATCAACCATTACAGCTGGAGATTGGGGAACTGCTACCTGTCTTGGAGCTGATGCCTGTTCTACTTCATTTACGCAACTGCTTAATGTTAAATTGTAAAACTCCTCAGCATCCTATAATCTGGGGAAGTTGACTTTCAACGAATTGAAGACTCTTGCTCGTATTTTGGTATCTAGGAAAAAGTCAAAATGTCTAAATGATTTCTGTGACAATTTTGGGAATGTCTTGCACTAAATAAAGATTAAAGTTATCACAAAGTTAATAGGCGATAACCAGTTCCAGTGTGTGATGTCAATATTATTATGCAACTGGGTCCATGACAGTGAAACTGAAAGGTAGGAGAGTGAAAACAATCTCAACCTGTCCATAGTGAACTGTTTCCAGTTGCATTTGACCTATTTTGTCTGTGATACAATTAGACATTCCACCAAAACAATTAAGATCGAAGAAAGAAAGTTATATAGATGACAAATCAGCGTTTATGCAAGCGCTTTTCATCGTAACCCGATACAGACTTGTGTACATGTGTCACTTGAGAGTTTATCAAACAAACGATTTTTTAGGGAACTTTAAACCGCCTGAAATTGGATAGAAAGTGGGTTCTTCTGGGTTCTTCTTTGCCAAAATATCACTTAGCCTTTGATTTACTTGACTGACGTTCATATTTGGAAAGAAGTCAACTAAAAATATCCATATTCGTGTTTATTCACAAGGTCGCTACAGGTCACTGATCGCATTGTGATGGAAGCGATATTTTAACAACATCAAATTGGCATCTTTTTTGAAAGACTTATAATTAAATGCAAGCAAATTGACCAAAAAGGACCAAAGTACTGAAAAATGCAAGCCACTTACCTTTCTCAGGTATAACAATGAAAATTAGCCTAAGACAAAATGGAGCATTTCTTCGCTCCAACATGCCATTTTCCTACCGTAACGCGTGGCAGGTGACGCATTGCAGTGTGGGATGCTATTCTTCCCTCCTCTGGACATGATACAATGGCTTATCTCATACAGGTGGTAGTTAAGCTGGATCACCAATTTTGCTCTAAGCACTTTATCAAACAAACCTGTTGCCTGTTTGCAACGTCTGTCAATCAAGCCAAATGTCACTTGGCCGAGCATTGAAAATTCATCTATCAGTATAACATCATTGAGACTATATGGAAGTCTGACCAGTGAGATCTGTTTGATGCAACAAGTGAACAGGCAGTTTAAGTAGTGAGTGAATTGTCACCCCTCTAATATTATAATAGGCTTTACCAGTTGTAGCTGTTACTACACATCTGCTGCTTAAAAGGTTACGAAGGGCTTTAATAAGATAGCTCTTTCCTGTGCCTGCTACACCAGTTATGATGAGACAGTGGATGTTCACCACTGGTATTGCATTCAAAATGTGAATTTACAATGTCATAAGCAAGTCTTTGCATTTCATTTAAGCTGTTTGTACACATGTATCAGTAATGTCATACTGTTCATTAATTTCATTGTTAAACTGTTCTCTATTTGTTTTAATCCCTGACCGCATCTCATTAATTTGACTTTGATGATATTCAGCTCTGTATCTGTGCCAATCATGAGCATATTCTACTGTTACTTGACTATCATTCTTCACGGGCATCCTAACAGAGTTCAATAGGCTCTTGACATTGCTTTTGTTGGTTCAGAACATTGTGCAGCTTATCAAACCAGTCTGGCACATGGTTTTGTGCATAGGAGGTTTCAAGAACTTCTTGCCAGCAGTTTATCAGTAAATCATCAGATGGTTCTAGATTGTTCCAGGTATTGTGTGGTGTTATTGTTCAGGGTTTATATCTCAAAAGTTGTATTTGCATTAAAGAGAAAGATTTGACCTCTTGGGATATGAAGAATGTGTTGGGAATATTCTAGGGATTACATGTCTGGCAGCTTTGTGAGCATGTTGTGAGGCCCTGTTAGAGGGGGTGTTCATGTACCCCGTCTGAATTTCAAATCTGTCCATGTTGAAATTTGGGAAGGTTTACAGGTCGCTTTCGGAATTTCATCCAAAGCCACTGATATTAATATCGGAAATTTTAACTATAGAATGTTTAACATAAATGTGTTGTCGTAATGCTGTTCCTGAAACATCTTTCTTTCAGATAATTATCAACCAAACTTAATAGCCTTGCAAAGTGCAACATGGGAATACAGAGAGAAAAGACCCAGAAAATGGTAAATCTGCAAGGCTATGTTTCAGTTTTTCACTGGACTTAGAATATTGGCTAGGCAATTAGCTATTAGTTGCTTGATGCTCTTGTTTGTTGTCTTATGACCTATTTTGCAAACAGAGCTTTCACTGGAAGAGGACTTGGAGATTTCATTTGAATCTCTTGTTTTCTCTCCTTTGTTTTGGGTGCACTTTGTGAATCATGAGACCGCTTTCTCTTCTTTTCTGTAAATTTCCCTTAAGATTTACATTCATATTTAGTTATATCAGTTTTGCTACCAGGAAATAATGGTTACGTAGGGTTCCTTGAGAGGTTAACATATTACTCTCTCTAAAAAATAATGTAATATTTTGTACAGTGTTAATACTAAACTTCAATCGGCATAAACTCCTGTTTACCTATTGACTAAAGAATGTTCTTGTTCTAGTAAGACTAATGAAAAACACATTGATAGAATGACACATCTGTATCATATCTAATCTTTCAAAATGATCCTTTCAAAACTCCAAGGAATTAGTCATGATTAACCACGATCAAAATTATTAATTTCTTTAATATTATTTTGATTCTGGAATAAGCAAAGTGAACTCTTAAAATTATTATGTGTTAAATTGAGCGTAAATTGTAATGTAACCTTGGATTCAATGGAATGCAGAATTTGCTAAAGGTTTTGGTATTTAAATTCCCTTCCCTTGAGCATTCTAAAAGCCCTGAAGACTCCCAAAACCCGCTGGTCCTTGTGATTCTGATCTCTCTTGAAGATGTGTCAAGTGCAGTAGACATCGATAAATTTTGCTCCTCCCACTTTTTCTTCTTTTTGTCCTTTTCCTTTTCCTTCCATTGTTTTGGCATAAGCAGAAAAGGCCACTCAGCCGTGTTAAGTGATAAAAGACTTTCGTGTAAACACCCTCCTCTGTTTTACTCTGCTGCAAAGCAGAGTTTGAATTTTATAAAAGTAAAACAAAACTAAAAGTGCTTTGTGGCGGAGGGCATGATTATATCTACATTGCATAGTGTTGCAGTTTTTCAGACTATAAACAGTTTGTCCAACAGTGAAAAGTACAAAAAAAAAGCAATGTGAAATTCAGTGGAAACTGGACTTAATAATATTTAAGATGTCCAACCACAGAAATACCTCCACATTCCTCTTAATCATCCAAAAAAAAGTAACAATAAAGTTCCTTTGTAAATAACAGGAGTAACCAAACAAAATATGCTTAATATGGTGAAAGAAAGGTGGTCTGGTGTACCATCTCTCCGTTGTGTATTGCTGATGAGCTGAGCTGAATTTGTTGTAAAGAAGTCCACATCAACTTTCTCAGGCTTTTGTGGGCTCTTTGTCAAAGTGTGAGGCACTGATGGAGATATTTCAGTGCAAAACGTGACCCTGTCAATCGGGCTGACTTTCTGTGATAAGGGTCTTGAAGGCTATGAAATTTTTTGTACATCTTTTGTATGGCCTGCATACCAAGTGTGGCAATAAGTTATCATCTTGTCTCAGAGTATTGCTGTAGATTTCTTCCATAGCAGCAAGCACTGCTCGATTTCCCTTTGTAAAAAGATGTTTGGATCTGGATCTGTCCCAGCTGCCCCACACAGCCTACAGCAACTTAACATTCTGGGAAAAGACAATTGAAATATCTTTTTTGGGGTTTGGTTGTGATTAAGAGACAACATATTCTCAAAAAAGGTTTTCACTGCTTTCTGCATTTCAAGTGTTCTTTATTTTGAAGTTACAAATTCCACTCCCTACTGGGCTCAGTAATGAGCTCAGTGGAGAGAAACTTGAACTTTTCAGCTCTCCCTTCAATCTTATCTCTGGAATCTACTAAAATCTAGGAGACATGTGACCAGCCATAACCAGGGTGAATTTCTTGAGGTAGAGAGAGGACCTTGGAACAAGGATGAGATTCGATGGAATATGGTGTCATTATTAGCAGACTGAAGAGACAACGGTTACTCCAGTGGAGATACAGTAGGAGGATCTGGTACAGAAGACAACAATGGTACAGAGGAAGTAGGGAGGACTCAGTAAAGTTAAAGACAACTTGCTGAAAGCTTTTTTAAACGTGTTGTAGAACAGTGCTTAAATCCATGTCATAATTGGGTACAACTTTCAAATGACAGACATTTCCACCATTTTGTGTTGTGTGGAATTTATCTATGCCTATGCTTAAAACTGAACAACCAAATTTATGAACACATTGGGGTAAAAGGAAATTGTAAACCTCATACTTGCACAATCGTTCCGAAAATTGGTGAGAAAAGTACAAAAACTGTAACAGATAAACATAACAATCAAAACTGCTTTCAAGGCAAAAAAAAAAGTGCTACCCATCCTGGTGATCTGATCAATATCGGTTTGTTCATTGGGCCACTTTTTCAAGCCCCAACAACTGGCACATGGTTGAATGGTTCAGGGTACTGCAAAGGATTGCAGTTAACATGTCAGGCATTCTTGTGTCTACTGCTGCTGTTTGGCAAGAGGTTTCTGCTGTTTGGCCAGCTGTTTTTGCTGTTTGCATATCTGCTTCAAATTTTCTCTGGTAACGTGCTGCTGAACAAACTGCATTGTACTGGTGTGACAAGAGACACTGAAGTCTAGACACTGCAAAGGACTTCTTGCCAGTCTTAATCCATGGAGATGGTCTAACTGTGATAAGTTGCTGAGATGCTTGCTGGCTGAACTGGTATCTTTGCAGGTGAATCTTGTTCAAAAGCTATAAGCTGTGGCAGATTAGCTCGCTGTGGCTCATAAAGGGAAAAGACAGTGGTCTGTAAATGCAATAAAAGGAAAATGTCATCACAGCTCATTTGAAGGCTTGTTTCAGCTTCCATAGACATTCAAACAGTCTGAATTAACTTGAAGCTAAAGTGGATTAGTTAAAAGGAATGCTACCTAATATAAAATCTTGAGACAAACTGATATCTGGGTGGCAAGACTTTGTTTTTGTTTGAGAATTCACAAGGGGCCTGACTTCAGCAAAGCTTAATGTGTCAAAATTTCCAGCCAAGCAAACTTGAAAATAATAGTCTGTTCACCCAGTAATATATTTCTTCGCAGTCATTCTGCTCATTTTTGAGAACTTGAATTAAAACTTTCTACTGAATATTAAACAAGCTAAATAGTCCAAGGGGATCAAAATTTGGCAAGATCTTCAGCCCATAATTGCTTTGTGGTTGGAAGCAACTTCGCTTATATTAACTAGTAATAGTTGACACTAAAACTGCCCCCGCTGATTCAAACTTTGTGATCTGTACATAGTGCTTTGTATTTGTAACTGAACAAGACTTGTTCCCAGGCTCCTTATTTGTGCTTTAAGGCGGCGAAAGACAGGGAAGAAATTATGTCACGGCAAAGGCTGCAGCACAGGCTGGGAAGGTAGGAATGCAATGCGTTTTAGTGAAGTCACCTTAGGAGCGACTGGGTACAAATGTGGTGAAGTAAGAAACCTTTCATTCAAAATGAATTGATGACAATTGACTGATATGAAAACTCGAAGAGTAAACACTTTGATTATTATCGATTCCAATTTATTTGGTTATCTTGATTTTGGTACAAGGTAGAGACGAGTGGCTTAAGAAATTATGACGTTGTTTTTTAATTAAAATATCCTTTCATGATGACTGTTTTTTTCTCCCAGTGAGAGCAGAAGTGTTACCCAGTACCATATTACATGAATAAAGGTCATATGAAGCAAAAAGCCAATAATGTTTTTATTAAAAACTGGCATGGTACTGAAATGAACTGTGTCAGTAAATTGTACCTAAAGTATAACAACTATAATTTAAGACATCAAAAATAAATATATCTTAAGTAGAATGATGAAAAAGTGTTGCTTCTTGGCAATACAAGCTGATAAAATGTTTATTTCTGCTGTGAGAAGGAAGAAGTTATGTGATATTAAAATATTTCTACCTAAGAAAAACAGCTTGTGGCACTGTCCAATGAAAGCAACATAACTTTAAACATTAATTTATCTCTGTTTTCTCTTTTCAGTTTTACAATTACATTGAGTGAAAATATTAGGAATTAGATGTGTGAAATTGTAATTCTCAAAATTTTTAATTCTCTAGAAATAATTGGAGCAAATTTGACTGATTACTCTTAATTAATAGTGACGTTATAACCATATTTTCCATTGTAACAACTTGAAACAGCAATGTTGTGTCATCTAAAATGGAGTAAGCCATATTGTGTAAAAAAAACTTGAATTGTCTTGAATTGTCTTACATGTGTGACTTAAAGACAATGTACTCACAGAAACAATTCCTGGCTTATTAATGCAATAAGCTTTATAAGAATATAAATTTAAAAGTTGCTTTAGTATTTAAGTTCTGTGGTATGTCAGAAGTTGTCCTCATATACAGTACCGCCTGAAAGTATTTACTCATTAGTACACAGTAAAACCTCATCCTTGCCGAAGGCTTCTGCCGTGAATTCACCGCGGTGGGACAAATTCCTCAACCTCGTCTTGGACGGACCCAACCGTAACGCCCTGGCAGGCCAGATGCGGTATACTACAGCAAAGAAACAACAGCAGCTAATTTCTTTTGTTAAAAAGTGTTTCCTTATTGATTTCTTTATACATGAAATTTCCGTGCTTGTAACTTGTTTACAGGGCTCGTGACTGACTTTCAGCTTGCTAGCACAGTGGCTATTGACAGGTTTGATTCACTAGCTATTTTGCCAAAACAAATTTTTTCATTGGTCAGATACTCTACATTAAATATATATCATCACATCAAGTCAAGTAAATGCTAGCCTGTGTAGCCTGCGGTATGCTTTGTATGTGTGCGGTATGCCTGTTTGGTATGCCTGTTGCAGAGTAGAAAGGGCTTGGCTATGGTTGTGGCTTATCTCATGAAGACAGCTGTTAAACTTCTAAAGATAACCCTTTGCTGCCTTTGACTGGGGTCAAAACCAAGTGCTCGCCTTGACTCTCTCATTGCCAGGAAAAAATTGAGCCAATTCTCCACTCTAGTGTGCCACAAATGAAAGGGGTTACTTGTGATTGATCCACCAATTAATATATTTTTGCAGACTACTCAAAATATAATGTATTATAAGTTTATATGTGAAGATAATAATAAAAGGGGCAATAAAGGTCATGAAAAGTGACACTAATGCCAAAAATGTACTAATGAAACTTGAAACCACAAAGGAAAAGTTTTGGTATAAATTCTTGTTTAAAGTTGTTGTATAGAGAAGCGTCAATGACACCAGCAGTGTTGGAGTGGACAAGTCCAAATTCAGCAGAATGCTTGTTTCAATTGAAGGTTAAAAAGATATAACCCACTCCAAAAACTTATTGCATAAGACCACTTACAATCTACCATAAGTTACAATTTCCCTGCCACCCTCATTGTAGATTATATTTCTTGAGCTGTACTTGCCTCAAACAGATTAAGCAATAAAATAATATCCAGCAAAAGTTGGTAACCACATAATGAGTTATTTTTATTTAATAACTTAGTTAACTGCGAGAATGTTGCTCTTATGTTTATTGATTATGGAACTGACTTACCTATGGAATTCTGGTTTCGGTATCATCTGTCACCCAGCCTTTCTTCCAGCCTTTCTTTCAGAATTTGTCTGTGGTCTAAACTGTTTTATACCATGATTGAACTTATGGCCAGCACTGTATTGCTGAGGGTCCTCTTCCAACAGTGTATGCTGAATGACTGGGCTTTATTGTCATCCAGTACAATGTAGCTTTAAAATGGCACTTGCTAGGTTTCATTGTGACATTTACTTCCCAAATTATTCTTATTTTTATGGTAGCATAGAACTGCCGCCCAATTGATTTTAAAGCCCTTTCCCTTCTCTGTAGTTTCAAAACTAGAATTTGTCACATGAAATGGACAGCTTTCATTATTGCAATGAATTATCCAAGTAGAGCCAAGTCCAGTTCTCAAAAACACATTCTCCTGCAGGTCAACATCCCATGACAGAATCAACATGAAACTGACTCATGAAGCTTTTCTTGCAGGTTTTCTCAAGAAACGATGGTCCAACCATTCAACTTTGCCCACAATCCAACATCTTGTTCTTCTTCGACTTCTTCTAACTGAATTTTCAAATGGCTTGCACTCATTTGAACTCACTGCTTTTCACTCATTGGGTTTGCGCTCATGTTCTTTGATTTGCTCTAGCCATATATCTTGGTTGTAGAAAGAACCTTTGTCACTCGAAGTGAGGTCTGCTGCTGATTCACAGCTAAATACTTTCCCTTTCTTTGGCTTTGAGGAAGAAAAGTGATAATCTTTTTCTTTTCCGAAGACATTTATAGATTTCACAAGATGACATTATTATTATCATACCTTTTACCTTCGGTAATGATTATAGGACAAGTGCGATTTATAGTACAAGTGCTAGCAAGGCCAAGCCAACAACTGAAACAAATATGGTAATTCAAATTGAATATAACATTGGTAAGAACTACAACTGGCCGGAGGCAAACCTGGTTGGCTTGTTGTGTACAGTTCTTGTAATTTTTCTGGTATGATTTAAGATAAGATAACTTAATATTTATATTGCACAAAATACATGTAACATATATGATCAAATGTGCTTTACATGAGATTAAATTATTAACATTAAGAAGTTACCAGAATAACTAAAAATATTATAAAAAAATGGATCTATAAAAATATAATATATACATAATATATATAATATATACACTTGAAAATGACCCCAGAGAGGTTGAAACGTCGTGATTTTTTATCGCTAATATTTATCTCAAAATCGATTTCTAAGAAACTACTTAATATTAAGATTTTGAAACGTGATAACCAGCTTCACTTGTTCAGGCGACTTGAACAGTGTAGCATAAAACAAGTAAACTGTGTGATTACAGTTGAATTCCTTAAGCTATGTCAAAACTTTGAGCTGACACCGACATTTGCAAGAGTCGACAAGACCAAATCAGAGAAATGGAATAGATCATCCTCTACGTTTGAGCAGAATGTGGCCAGTGAAGAGCTTCGCCAGAAAATTAAACAAATAGCGGAGTTGAGAAGTGAAATCAATGAAATTTACCGGGAAATCCAAGACGGATGCTCGCCTCTTTGCTTCATCTGCATTCTAAAAACGATGGTCATCCTTCGCCACGAGCAGTATCAACAACAGATGAGTGTTCACACCAAAAAGATCTCAAGACCTCTAACTGCCGAGACGAACATCAATGAGCGCATCAAGAACATATCTTCGTACAGGCTGTCGTTCTTCCAAAAGCTGATCTTGTGTAGAGGGCTTAACTTTGCTCTACCACAACGAATATCATCAAGGGAAATCCATGCAACCTTCGAGAAAGCTTACTGGAAGCTCGAACTGAATCTCAACGACAGCGGCGCAAAAGAATTAGCAGCAGCAACCCTGAGATCTGTTGCGTTTAATTACAGTGAACGCAAGGGTCCATCACCACCGAGAGCAATGCTGAGGGCAATAAGTCAACTTAAGAAGAGGGATGACATTGTTATCACAAAGCCTGATAAGGGCACTGGCGTGGTTGTAATGGATATATCAGACTATGTACGTCTGCTGAAAGAATCATCCATTAGTGATGAGACGAAATTCGCACCGGTAAGCCTCGAGAGACCAAAAACACG
>JAEMPF020003142.1:0-2500 GCA_022496165.2 Catalaphyllia jardinei | reverse complement strand
ATTGACCAATGTTTGCCTACTGAAATTCCCTTTAGAATTACCTAGTTCTTTCGCATACACATCTGTGAACTATTTCTTCTAATCTCACATTGGTGCTTTGCACTCATTCCACCATTTTCCTGGAGGAAGAGGTGGTGTAATATTATGGTATGCTTTTATAAAAATTCATTGCCCAAGACCACTACGAATTTAAAACTAATACGCCTGGGGGCAAGGAAGGAAACGTCTTCTGCATTATGGGTCCACTGCTTTGTTCACAGTGCTTGGCATGGTTGTTGACAACGTATTGGGGTTGTTGACAATGTATTAGGCTTGTTGGTGTGGCAATTTAGTTGAGCGTGACGTCATTTGCAGCCTGACCTTGCAACGCTGAATTGTTGAAACATGATGGGGAATTGGAGGTTGATATGGAACAAAGCTTGAAACTGAGACAAATTTTTTGTTGAAAGTAGCTTAAGTCATCTCTTGAGCTTCACTGCAATATCTCTTGCCCTTGGAAGGAAATCTGTTGAAAGTTTATTTGTTGAGCTTGATTCTAAATTCCTTGACCTTGAAATAAAATCGGTTGAATATGAATAGATTTTGTTAAGCTTAATTGAAGTCTCTTGTTGAGTGTGAGGTGAATAACTCTTTTAGTACATACCACTATTCACTTGTGGTATTTTCTGATAATTGATATTCAAACAGGCTAACATTGTTGGAGAAAATTAAGACAAAAAAAAATTCTCACCAAATGTCACCATGGAATCAAGTACACCAGGAATCCCAGTGAAAAGTTTGTGGTCCTAAAATTCTTGCAGTTTCCTTCTCAGAAAGACTGAAGCTCTCTGTGCAGGGCTTAGAAAGTTTGGCTGTATTTTCATCATCCTCAAAAAGCAATTTATTCATGGTTAAACCAGTGGCTCTATGACAAACAAACTCTCCACAATATGTAATTGTATATGCAATTGAGATATTTTAAATGCATCACACAGAACTTATCAGACATCTTCATACACCTACCTTTTACACTGTCGAGATCTAAAATAATGTAAACATGTCATCTCTATACTGGAAGTACGAGAATGAATCACGGAAAATTCCAAGACTCCTCAATATTTGTTGTTTGAATAGCTCTACAAAGGCAACTGATCATCACTTGCAAATAATATGATCAAGCACAACACCAGTCTCTCTAACTTGCTCTCCTTTGACAAAACGATAACCTGCAAGTTAATGGGCAGTCTCCTTCAAAAAGCTTCACAGTCTCAATGACAACCCTGCTTTAACCAAAATGGAATGTGTCGAATACGCGGTTCCAAGTCCTTCTCTCTGGGACGAGCGTGAAGCGCACATTAGATATTGGTAACAACCCACTTTTTATTGGGCCTGGTAAGTGTCGGGAAAATTTACGGGTGCTTCGAGAAACGCTATTCCAGGCCCGGTAAAGTTTCACATTAACCATCTCGGTAAGTCATCGGGCTCAGTATTTACCGGGTCCTTCGAGAAACAGGCCCCAGGACTTTTCTAGGGAATCTGCATTGTTGTTTAAAAGTCCTTGATAATATCTGTTGGGTTCTTGATTAAGTTCACACCTGATTCTGTTGCCATTTGTAAAATGTCCAATGAGCCTCACGGTTTGTTTTTCAAGCTTTCCACATTGCGGCTGTGCTGACCACAGTAACTATTGATACTGTATGGAAGATAAGCTGGCACTGGAATAGCAACTCATTTTTGTAAAAAAATCCTGGAGGTTGGAGGGAATTACCTATTTCACCCTTACCTGGATTGGAAAGAGACTAAAGAACATAAGAGATGCATGTCTGGATGTAATTACTCGATGGTCAAATGGAAGAGAGAAGTGATCTGCTGTTCTCATTGGAGCAGTGGCCAGCATCGGTCACTTGACGATCTTCCTGATTTAAAGCACACTTTTAAGAAAGACACACTGGCTACCCAGTGTCACTGGAGTTGTGCTGCAGCACTGCAGATGAATTCATGGCCTACACATTAATTCATTATTGTGAACTCTGTGAAATCGCAAGGGATAAAGAGCTAAAGTGCCCATGTGAAAAGGTACTTGAAAACAAAAACGTGAACTGAAAGAAACATTCTCTCAGACCATTGGTGTATAGGAAAGCAAGTTTCAATTCCAGATAACATAAGGTAAGATAAGATTTGTTAAGGGGTGAGCAAGAAAGCAAAATGATAAGTGTAACATTGAAAAACACTATTGTACATCTTCTATCATTACCATCTTTTAGTTTCTCAATGGCACTGACAAACTTGATTTGCCAACACACAGGAATAGCAATGGAGTCCAAAAATTTGTGATTGTTGGCCAACAAATGAAGATCTTCCAAAGAGTGAAACTGAAATTTAAAGGAAAAATTCACATGACGACTTCAACAGGGACAAAATGTGTAATTCTGCGACCCCACTTGAGTGGGATTTGTGCATATGTATGAGCACTTCCATGCATTTAATGCACAACTGTATGGAACCTACTGTAAGAAAATAA
>JAEMPF020033261.1:2500-10000 GCA_022496165.2 Catalaphyllia jardinei | reverse complement strand
AGTTCCCCAACCAACAAGTAAAGCTAACTGGAAGAAAACAAGGGTGAATATAAGCAATTTCGCAGTTTGTGAGTGGGTTTTACTCTCATCTGGCATCTGTAGTACTGTCGTTGTGACAACAATTATGCCGCTGGGCCTGTTTTTCTTAAAACTATAATTCTCATATGCTGTCTTAAACAATGATCATCGACTCCCAAGAATCTAATGGAGAGGGTCAAGACAATATGGGTACCATGTGTGTCCCGAAAAAGACACACTGTCCTACATCAAAGCCCACAAACTGGAGCTAACTGGAATATTTGGTTTTTCACAGAGAGGTACTGGAGCAGTGTTTCAGTTCCCCTTACATTTATTTGTCTTTATGTGAAATTTCGTGTCCAATTTGTTTACAAATTACTTGCAGTGTGTTCGTTCTAATCTGATGTTCAATTCATTTAGTCTTTTTTTGTTTTTCTGCTCATTTCGTTAGAAATGTCTAAGGTTATGTTAGCTTCGTTTGACCGTTTACTAAAAGTAACTTTAACGGATTCTTTACATCCCATCTAAAAACCTACGTTGAACTAGTAAACTCAATGTTAGCGATCAATGTTAGAACAAGTCTATGTAAGAGATGTCATTAAAGTTGCAAGATCAGGTGAAGCTCGCTAATTATGTACAAAGAATGTAATGCCACAAGTTCTGGAACCAGTCCGATACCACTGGAAACAGTTACAAAGCCAAAATAATAAGTCTGTCGTTAACTCGTGTTAAATCATTTGCTGCCTTTTTGTCAATGTTTCGGAAATGAGTTGGCCGGGCTATATGACGCAGCTAAATGCGTCTGTTTAAGAAGTGTAGGGTACAAGTGCGAGTGTCTGACGACTAATCGTCATTTGATTAGATTTAGGAAACAGAGCACCCGAAAATTTCCAAAAAAAAGAACAACTCACGTTAACCAGAACGGTTGGCAGAATTTTGACACTTAGTTATTATGAATCTTTTACAAATGATGACAAGTTCAATTTTATTTAAATGTTCCAAGGGTCAAAAGGGAAAACGTATTTTTTTTAATATGGCTTTGTACCTACTTGCTAACATTTTCTTGTAGACAAAAATCGCAATTGTTGAAGATACCAAGTTTAATTTGTATCTCAGTTAAGTGTCGTTGTCACAAAAACCTGGCAGGACAAAAAGATCCAGGTAGGCCGTTTACCTTCATTTTTTCACAGTGTAAAAGGTCTCTGTAAAGATTAACAAGCATGACCTTTCCCGAGGTAAGGCGTTCGTTTTTCTTCAAAATATTACCACATCAAATGTTGGCCTCGAAACGGACCTAAACTGGCCAAAATTCTTAACAACTTTAAGTGTGCCTAAAATATACTTCTAACAAATTTCAAAAGCTTTAATTTTTTGAGCGATAATATTTACACCTGAAGCTTCGAAAACCGAGTCGGGAAAGCGTATTTTTTTTTTCGTTTTTTGTTGAGCTTTTCACAACTTCCCGTGTCTAATATTAGCTGATGTCGGGTTTTTTGCTTGTTTCTAGTTCGGGAGTTGTGTAGAAGTGGATGCAGACATAATTACCACCCCCGCCCCGTCCCACCCAGTCCCTATGTTTTTTCCCTACCTGCAATTCTCTCTTTAATGACCGTTATTTGAAATCAGTGCTCGCCTTAAGCTAAATTTCGGTGCTGTCTAGCAGTTTATAAGTTGCTTACGCAATTTGCGGGTTAAAAAGGATATTTCCAATGGCTATCTACTACTCACTTTTAATCATATTAAACTCATTGCGACATTTGCCTTATGTCATATCTGGTAACGCCGACATCCGGTGAAATCGCCCTAAAAATACGTAATTTTTGTTTGAATATTGCCTTTAGTTCTCAAACTAGGATCTTTTTCCGAAATGTACCACCAGAAATAAGTTGAGCGATATCTAAGCTTCATGAATAACAAGCTGGACCTGTTTTATCGCGATCTGGGCATGGCATTTTTACATCTTTTTGGCACCGGTTTGATGTTATTACAAAGCGTGACCGGTCGGGAAGCTGCCGGGCCGAGAAAAATTGGGTCAGTTCGACAGCGCATGCTTAGAATTAAACATAAACCACCAGATTTAAATATTTGAATAAATTTGACGCATTTTGATATATAATTTGATGGGGTTTGAGCCAATTCTGGCGTGGCAAAATGACTTCGAAAGTCTTCTATCTTGTTCCCTGCTCTGTGTTCGATTGCTACGTGGCAGCAATAGGAGGGTGAAAATGGCGATTGAAACGCGAAGTTCAGCCAGGGTTGTCCTTCGTATACTTACAAAATCAACAAATAACTAAATTAATTTAAAAATTTTTTTAAAAAAAATATTTTGGGCAGTCAATTGCTAAAATTGCCGAAATTGATTAATTCCGCCTTGCTTCTTGTATTTATTCTCGCAGCTATTTCAGATATCAGTATACCCCAAAATCGACAATTTTGCAAAATATTAGTTATTGATATTCCCAAGTACATCACTTTGAGTTCTTTTGATTACAAAAAGTTCTGCGAAAAAAAGCTTTCTCCTAGAAAAAGTTATAAAAAAAATGATTTATGAATAAATTATCTCTAATTGGAAGTTGTTAACAAGTTGTCAGGATCAATCAAAGTGCCAGTAAAAGTCACGTAAAGAAGAAAACCAAAACCTTCCGATTGTTTCAAAATCCCGGGGGGGGGTACTTAGCAAAGTTTAATACGAGGAGGCTCTGCCCCGAGATCCAACCCCTTACCCTTTTATATACCATTTTGGCAGAAAAGGAATCCCTTTTATATACTTTTTTATTGAAAAAAGGTACCCCTTTCAAATACCTACGTTAGGAAGTCTTGTTCTAATTTTCATGTAGTGCTTAATAAATAAGCTGATACAGCCATAAGGGGCTTGTATTCAAAATATTATGATAAAAAGGCGCTTTTAAATACCTAAATGACCGATTTCCCAATCTTTTTATATATACCTCAGCATGTGAAATCCCGATCATTTTATATGCCTGAAGCCTGAAAACGGTACCTCTTTCGGGCGGAGCCTCCCTGTATAGGCCATTATAGGGAGTACCCCCCCCCCGGGTTCAAAATACTCACGGAAAAAAACATTCGACTGCTAACCGTCCATTTACACTTGTCCTATATTCCCAAATGTCCGCTGTCATGTTTTCTAAACAGTTTTGAGTCGCTACCGCTATGTTTGAGCGGCGCAGCTTGCCTTCCATGCTCCCAGTTTTCACGAAATGTATCCCAGCATTTTACGGCGCAAGGTCATTAAAGAAGATTCACCGTAGCTATTCATTTGTCCTCATTTGTGGAAGATTTAGAAAACACCAAGCCTTTCCGCCTTTGCGGAGTAAAAAACAATATTTTTTTCGCGCTTTGCAGAGATACAGGGCCGATTCTCCGGGCGAGGTTATTACACACGGCACTTCGCTAACATTCTGAAAAGCTAACTAATGTTTACAGTACAACACTAATGTTAAAGGCGCTCTCACCCTGATACTCTCATTTTCGAAAGCATGGTTTCTTTTGCAGATTCGCTGTTCAAATTTCCGTTCCTTCCTTCATCGCCTTTATCCTCTTTTTAGAGATTCCCCTTTTTAGAGATTCCCCGTTTTAGAGATTCCCCGTTCCTTGTTGCCCGTTCCCCGTTCCTCCACCCCACTTCCTGCATTTCTCGTTTCCTGTTTTAGAAATAGCCATTGTCTAAGCAAGAGAAGGCCTCACTTCATCGATCAACAATTAATTAGTTTTGACACGTTTTGAGGTCTAATCTCCCTACACCGGAAAAACGCCGTAAAGTACATTTCGCCTCATTTCTCAAAACTAGAATTTCAGCGAATGAGGCACACGTTGCCAGTTGGTTTACAGCGAGTTTTCATCCTTTTTCGCTGCAATTTGGCGAGAATGTTGCCCGATAATGTGGCAAAAAAAACCGTGTCGGGGAATTTTTATTTTTGGCCTTCTTCGAAAGTAATGAGTATTTAAGCAAAGGTACTGCGTGTTTTATAACAGCGTATTACAAACAAACCAGACAAGTCATCAAAGTTCACCCACACGGGTTTTTAGTTCGAGGTGAAAACGTAGCGATGTCGCTGGCTTTCTCCCGTTAAATTCTGACCGGACACGAACTCAATTTGTGAAACTACATACTTTTGGGGAATGATCACTATTTTAGGAAAGGGTTTTATTTCTCGCCTTATATCAAGTAGTAATCGGAATCTACAATTAATAAGCTTTCCGAAAATATATACTTTATTGGGGGACTTAATGAAACGTGCGACCGTGAAACAACGACTACGCGAGGTTGTCATTTGGGATATACTGATACCTTAATTTTTACCATTTCAAAGGAGAAAGAAAAAGCGGAAAGAAAAGGGGAATCTGCCATTACTGAAATTATAGAAAACACTTTAAAGGAATCGGGCATCAAAGGAGTCGTGGTGAATAGCCGAATAGATAAATCCTTGAGGAAAAAAAAATGGCTGCTAAAGAGCAAACTAGATTCAAGGAAGCAAGTAATGCAAGGAAGAAGGGAGGTGCGAGCGTCAGAAGGCTGTTAGATAAGTGGAGATCAACAACATACGCCTTCACAGTGTACTTTCACTATCGTAGTTTCCCCATTCGTCGTAATCGTGACTGAATCACACTAAATGAGTCTTTAGCCGTTTTTGCGTCGTACCCACTTCAACAACCTCTATATCATACAAATCCCTGTTTTTTTTTTTGCATTTTGGTTCCACTTTCTCTATCTTTTTTTTCGCGTTGCTGACAAAATACTTCCACAAAACGCCGTGGAGGACGTGATATTCGCTTCGGTCGATCGCCCATGATTATTTAATTTCTTTTTACATGATACTTTTGCGCACGCGTTGTAGCGTGCACCTCATGTAATGATCACTGAAGAGCAAATGTCCTAATTTGTAGGCAATGAGTTTGATATAATAACTTTTTAATTGAATTTCAACAGGATTAACCTTACGCGAAATGTGTAACTGTAATTATTTTTCTTAGATTTAATTAACCGACTGGAAACTTGCTGCACCACTACCAGCCCAAAAAAATTCATGTTGGCTCTCGCATGCGATAGAATCGAGGCAAGAAGCAAGAATGATAAGTGAGTCGTTGGTTCGGAAAAAAAATGGTCTAGAAGGTTTAATAGAAACTTTAACAGGTAAGTTATGGAGGTTTTTACACTAAACACGGATCACATTTTGTTTAAAGGGATAAGCCAAATCTCAGTTATTTTCTCTGCGATTTTCTCCTTCGCGAGTTTGTCTCAGTTTGTCTTTGCGGAGACTGGTGGCACTAGTTTCTGTCACGTTTGAAGTAATTTCAACATACACCCTTTACACAAAAACCCGAGTGTGCGAATAATATGGCGCGTTATTAGGGTCAAAATTAAACGTGCCAAATTTTGCAATATGAATATTTAAGCAGTTCTTTTATAAGCCATTACTTTGTAAGTCTGTTCTTTTTCAAACCATTACCTTCTAATTGCATCTCTTTGCCACAGACTTAATTGCGAATAAAGTCTACATTTACAAACCCTGCTAGAAACTCCTTTTTTACAGGTTTAATTGCGAATATAGCCTCTACACCTACAAAACTTTCAAAGAAATACTTCTTTCTTCAGTTTTCATTGCGAATAAACTCTTCCTTTACGCACCTATATTTCAGTAAACAATTAAAACGCGAAGTACATATTCCGAATATAAGTTAATTTTCTTGAAAAAACATTTCGTAAGTATTCTGAATTACTTAACAAATGCTGTACATTAAGGTCATTTCTTTGCAATTTACTGCTTGAAGCTTCACGTTTCCCTCCCTATGCGATCAAAATCACCAGCATCGGATTTTCTGCAAATAATGAACCATTCAATTTTTTTGCGAAAAATAAACCATACAAATTTTTGGCGAAAAATGGACCATGCAAATTTTCTGCGAAAAATGGTCCAGGCATCTATACGTCACGCAATTTTCCGCACTACAACGAGCATTGAAGCGTGGTATGTCAAGTGCCCTTGCTTGCGGTCATCTCTGTCACGATCCTCTTTCACTGGACTTTTTGCTGACATAATATAGATCTAAATGTGCTTCTGGAGTGTGCGCAACGACTTTTGGAAACGGCTCATTTTATAAGAAACACCAACCGCTCTGAGTCTTAATCAGTAACGTTTACAACGGCAATTCGGGGTTCCCGGTAGGCTCGATTTTCAGCCGTTATGGGAATCCGGTCATATGCTCGTGATGAAACGGTTACGAGTAAGCACAACCATCTGTTTGGCTATCATCCGCCAGCTCCTGTACGAGGACAAATACCGCGTAGGCCTACTCTGGGACCTTATTTCGCCGCTAGATTGTGCGAGTTAATGCAAGATAAGGTAAAATTGAACTCGCCTATCAGTTGCGAGTTAAGGCGAGTTAAGGGAAAATGGTCAACTAAATGTTGAGGTGACCAGGGTTAAAACATATAATATACTTTAGTAACATACATATTAAGATGCCTTACAATCTTTGTATGTCTTATGTATATATACCTAACAGTCTCCATGTTGCCTAATAGACCCTTCTCCAAAATGGCGGCCGAATATTAAAATAAGTCAAAATTAAAAACATATACCAGCACTAGAAAGAACGCCTCTACTTATAGTAACCCTGCAAAGTTTCATCATTTCGGGTGTAATATCAGCTGGGTAGATGTCAGTTGAAAATATAAAAATTTACAGAAGTTTGTATGACTGGGGGTATAATGTATACCCTCAGTCATACAAACGTCTGTAAATTTTCCAATTTTCAACCTACATTTGCTCAGCTGACATTACACCTGAAATGCTGAAACTTTGCAGGGTTACTCAAGTAAAGGTGTTTTTTCTAGTGCTGATATACGTTTTTATTTTAGCTAATATTAAGTTATTTGAATTTTCGGTCGCCATTTTGGACAAGGGTCTATTACAAAAAAAAAATTCCACAAAAAATTTTTTTTAGATGAGCTCCAAAGTTGACTGAAGCCAAATGTTATTTAAAGTTAGTAATTGAACTTTTTTCCTAATTGGGCAAGTGGAGTATGGAGTCTTTGCAACGGTTGTTCAAGCATTGGATAGCGCTATTTAACAGATAAATCACTATACAACGGATACCGGTAAGCACTAGGGAAACTAACTGCACTATCCACTGGATAGATGTTGATCCATTGGATAGCACTATCCTGCCTTTGAATAACCAAGGCTTGTTCTTTATTAATTACTATATAGCATTCAGACAGCAAACTATACTATTTGGTGGCTGTATGGTACTACTTCCACTAATACAAATAGTTATTATCATATATTATTTGTAATAGCTGCATAAATATTTAGCAGAAGGCACAATAATAAATTAGTGAAAAAGAAACTAATGTAAACAAAACAATCATGAATAGATGAGAAAATGCAATTGCAGTATTAACGCAGGTAGAATATTTAATTTTCTAATTTTTTTTTAATTCAATAGCATAATGTTTTA
>JAEMPF020033260.1:0-11207 GCA_022496165.2 Catalaphyllia jardinei | reverse complement strand
AAATTAGGGAATAAAATTAATTACGTTAATGATCTAATCACACAACATAAAATCAATCAGGAGACAAGCCAATCATCATTCGAAAAGGTATTCAAACCAGTGACAAGTAAATTATATGATTTAATTAAAAGTGATTCAAATGAAAAAATACCAAAAAATAAAAAAATACCACCAAAGAAAGTTGAGCCTGTTATTGACTATATGCCTGAAGTTGATCCATTTGAAGACCTGGATGTAGAAGGTTTGAATAATTTTGATGATGAGGTACAACCACAAAAAGATAAACCAATTACAAAAAATGAATTCACAGATAAAGAATTAGATGAATTAAATGAATTAGATGAATTAAATAAATTTGATGAATTAGATGAAAATATACAAAATTTAGTTTTAAGCTCTTTAAATTTAGCTAATTATAATGTCATTAAGTTAAAATTAAATGACGATCCAACAAATGAAGAAATAAAAGATTTTATAAAATAATCAAAAGAATTAATTAACAAAGCTCAAATATTGAATAATACAGAAGGAAATACCAAACTACAAAAACAAGTATTAAATAATTATATTACAGATTTAAATGATATAAATGATAAATTAAATACATATTTATCTTCTAATTCAGAACAACCGACTAATTCAAAACAACTACCACCTACATATCAAGAAGAAGAAGAAGTTGATTATAAAATAGATGATTATAATTTCAAAAATGAAATTTTAAATCAGAATATGTTTCCAAATTTTAAAGAAATTAATAAAAAAATTTATAATTTTGAAAATAATAATCCAAATAAAAATACAAAAAAAGAAAAAGATAAATTAGTTAAAAGTTTATCAAACTTAAAAAAAGATGCTATATTTAGAAGACATCAATTAAAAGGTTATAAATCACTTATTACAAAAGAATATAATGATAAAAAATAAATGAAGAAAGAAGACAAGAAAAAAATAAACAAATAGATGATACAAGAGTTGTATTTAATGAATATATTAATAAGTTAGATGATTTAATATTTAAATATAAGCGAGGTTCTGGTATAAAAAATAAAAGAAGAAAGATAGGTGGAAATGTTATATTTTTCAACGATCCAAAACAGCTTTTAAAAAAAATAGAATTAATAATTGGTGAAACCGTTGCGGGTAACACATCAATTAAGATGAGAAATACAGGAGTTAGTATACTGGACATATTATTGAGAATGTCAACAATCAATAGACAACAATTTAATAAATTGTATAATCAGTATTTCAAAGTATAATTATGTAAATTTATTATATAAATGGATCGTGAGATTGTTTTATCATCATACAGCGTCAAATATCAAGGAAACAACACTCCTCAGAATTTTATAACTGAATTCAAAAGGCCCATAATATTGGATAGCAATTCTCAATATGTAGTTGGTTTGAACCGAATCATTAACATGTCATTCACATGGTTCAATGTAAATTCATCATACAACAATCAGCTAATAAAGTACAGCTCTGATAATGGCTCAAACTTTACCAACATCACTTTCCCAGAAAGAAGTCAGGAACTATACTGACTTTAATACATACATTAAGGAAATAACGAAGATTGTCAAAGATGGTGCTAACAATAATGAGTATCCCATCACTCTCGAATTCGATAATACAACATCCAGGGTTACAGTCACATTAGCCAAGAATTATCAACTTGATTTAACTGCAAGCAATTTCAATGACTTGATTGGGTTCAATAAAGAAATATTGAAGAGTGAACAGCATATAGGACCAAAAGTGCCTAATCTCAGCCAGGACACAGACATTCTTAATATCCACTGCGACCTAATAAATGATTCACTTGTAGACGGTCAAGATTCAGACATCATTTATTCCTTCTCAACCAGTGTGCTTCAACCTAGTTACTCTTTTACAATTGAACCAAGAAGAGTTACATTTAATCCCATCAACAAGAATACTATAAACAGTATCAGGATACACATTACAGATGGAAAAAGGAGATTAATTAACCTGAATGGAGCTGATACATCTTTTTCATTAATTCTGAAAAGGATAGAATAATATAAAGTAGTATTATAATGAAACCATTTGAATTCACTAGGGTTTATCATCCAAAACTTGGTATTTTTGTGGATAAACATGTAGGATCAGGAATTATCGTTGATAATATTTTCAAACCAATGAAGAGTTTTGCGTCATCTTTTGTAAAAAAGTTCGCCAAGAAATCAGGTGAGAAAGCATTAAAATCAGTAGGTGAAAGGGTGGGTAAAAAGACATCTGAGAAGTCAGGAGACTTGATAATGAAAAAGCTTAGGAATATGAGAATTGATG
Organism: Catalaphyllia jardinei; assembly: GCA_022496165.2. Taxonomy (NCBI): domain Eukaryota; kingdom Metazoa; phylum Cnidaria; class Anthozoa; order Scleractinia; family Caryophylliidae; genus Catalaphyllia; species Catalaphyllia jardinei. Next base: position 8,888 of record JAEMPF020033260.1, on the reverse strand, counting down.
ATGTAGGACAAATAGTTCCATCACAGCGAGAAGAAAGTACAGATATGATTATTGATAGACTAATATCAGGATCAGGAAGAAGGAGGAAAAATTATATAATAGATTAATATAATGGCTTTCAGAACAAGTGAATATTTGCAAAGATATGAGTTGGTTCGATTTCAGCTGAATGATGTTATTAACATCCCAGCTAATGGTCAACGCCAACAAAAAAAAATGGGTATAAGTTCACAATCAATGACAGGTCTGCGTTCTATGATTGGTATAATGCTTATTTTGAGGTGCAGTTTCAGTTACAGGTATTGGCTGATGGTACAGGTCTTCCAAATGCAACCCGGGCAACAGTTATTAATGGAGCTCATTCATTAATTAACCATTTGACAATAAAGAGTGCTGGTAAGATTGTATATGAAACTGATAATCTTCATAAAGTAACTTTTGTTAAGAACCTCTTGGAATATAGTGATGATTTCAGCAGATCGGTGGCTAAAGATAGTTTTTGGTATCTGGATATAGCAAATTTGGCTGATATGACTGCTGCTGGAAATAAAGGATTTGAGGCTAGACGAAATTTAACAAAAAGAATTGGTGAAGGTGGTGGAGCTGAGGCTGCTTCCCAAGATGTTAATGTGATTATACCTCTTAATCGATACGGTTTCTTTGAAGAGTTAAATGATAAAATGTTGGTCCCAATGCAACTTCAGTTAGATATACAGTTACAGAATGACGAAGAATTAATATATAAGGCAGCCGCAGCAGCTGCTAGTCGAGTGGTTGTTAATAGATTCTTACTTTGGGTTCCGAGACTAGTACCAAAGGACACTTTATACGATAGGTTTATTGCATCCTTTTTGTCAAAAGGTTCTTGGATGTATAAAAGAGAATTGTATTCAGCTTCCAATCCAACACAGAGCAGTGGATTCTTCTAGATATCACCAAGTATTGACAATGTTGTTTCCGTCTTTGTTTACCTCCAACGAAATAAAACAAACGATGAAGATACAAATCCTTACCACTTTGATACTTTCAACCTGAATGTGGCTAATAATAATAGCAGTCTCTCATCGTGTAGATTGGAATATGGAAATGGAGTATTCTATCCAGAAACTGAATACGACACAGAATCAAAAGTAAGGATCTTCAATGATGTGATGTCATATGGAATGAGAAAGAATAATTACAATAGTGGCACCCAACTCAATATGTCTAATTACAACTCTCTCTATTCTATCATATATTTTGATTTGTCTTATCAAACAGAAAAAGTAACTAGAGACCCGAAGCAATTGATATTTAGGTATAAACTGAGCGCAAATAGTGCTGCAAATTTCTGTGTCCACGCCGTCGTCTTATATGATGAGACCATCATCATCGACAAGGTAGGAAATGAATTGGTTATAGTATAAAAGCAAAAATGAGACATTCTTAATTCAGATATGTTTTGTAATAGAAAATTATATAACATATATTATATACAAGAAATGACACAGCTTTTTGCAATAAATGTTAAACTATCAAAAAATCAGAAGAAGAATATTGGTGATGCTTATAGTAAAAGAGAAACAATCGTCTTAAGGTTAACTAATGACGCTCTTTATGGAAATGACACTCTACATGTCCCAGCTACAGTAAAAAAGAGATTGGAAAAGAATCGGCAATTAAATAAAGGTATGGACATCAAACTTTCCAAGACTAATATCAGAAAGCAAGTTGGTGGCAGTTTGTTGACTTCTGCTCTGTCTCTAGCACGTGTATTTGGACCAACCATTGCGAAAACCCTTGGATTCGCAGCTTTAGCTGGAGCAGCTACTACAGGCGCAAGTCAAATTGTTAAAAAAATATCTGGAAATGGTCAAAAAGGAGGTTTTCTAATTCCACAAAACAAAATTGATAAGTTTATTGCAAACAAACACCTACTAACTGCAAAACAGAAGAAAGATATATTAGGCGCTCTTCAATCAGGTTCAGGTGTTCATATACGACCAACGAAAAAACAATCAGGTGGTTTCCTTGGTAATCTACTTGCCAGTATAGGTATTCCTTTAGTGTTGAAAGCTTTGACTGGAAGAGGTGCCCCAAAGTTGGAGCACCAAGACCCCCACCTCCAAAAGGTGGAAGGGGAGCACCGAGAATGGGTGTATATAGGCCGCCACCGTTTTTTGGGTCATGGGACAACAAAGTCGGTTTTGGGACAAAAAAAAAAGCCAACAAAAAAAAGCCAACCAAAGGAAAAGGTCTGCTGTTGGGACCAAACAGTCGATTCAATTCAATTCCACTAGTCGGAGCAATACTCTAAAACCAAAATTCCATGAAAACATCCCGATGAGCAATCATGATCTGCTAAAATGGTGTAGATATCTCAACATCCCAATCAATGATGTTTTATCAAGAGATGAAAAAGTTCCACACAATCATAAACAAGCATTATTCATTTACAATCTTGAACCATCATATATGAGTGGAAGTCATTGGGTTACAACTTATGTTAAAGATAATGTCATCAATTATTTTGATAGTTTCGTTATGCCTCCGTTTCAAGAATTAGTAAATCATGCTAAAAGAAAGAATTTAACTTTGCTCCATCAAAATAATCAGATTCAGAATATAAAAACAACCACTTGTGGTTATTTTTGTTTGTACTTTTTAAATGAAATGAATAAGGGAAATTCATATCAAAATTTATTAAATGTATTTAATATTAATGATACAAGAAAAAATAAAAGTTAGAGATAACAAGTTAAACCGACGTTTCGGAGTAGACATCACTCCATTATCAAGGTAAAAAAAAATTGTTCTATGATGCTAAAATTACAGTATTAAAAACGATTGACGCTAAGAATTAACATAATAAGCACGTGCGAAATTGGCTATAAACGTTTCTACTCCGAAACGTCGGTTTAACTTCTTATCTCTAACTTTTATAGTTTTATGCTTTAAGAAATCTCTTTTAACAAGAAAAAATGAGATATTTATTATGAAGTATTTCAAAAATATCTGAATTATATATATAAAATGAGAACATTGAAGGAATTAAGACAAACTGGGGCAGCAGCATTTGGAGTATTTTTTTAATAATATTAGTCATAATATCAACTATATAAAAACAATATAAAATATATATATAAATGGTGAAATCATATTGTGTTAAACAGAAAAAGCAAACTGAATGCGTTCCAGGCAGTGAACGATATGTTAAAGCTAAAAATGGACGTATGATGTTGAAATGCACTTGTGCTGAATGTGGGATAACAAAGACTAAATTTGTTAAAAACCAAAAAAACTAATTGAGCCCTCACAAGCTGGGAGCTTACTAGGAGAACAACTGCTTAAAAGTGGTGTTAAAGGTTTATTCAATCTTGGACGATTTGGAGCTGCAAAAGCTGTTAAATCAGATTTTGTCAAACAAAAAATAAAAAAGACGGCCAATCACTATCTTGATCAAGCTTTGGACAGTTTCATATCTGACTTATCAAAAAAATTGGATCCAACACATAGTGGTAGTGGAATTGATATACACAAAGCTATTCTAAAAGTTGCACCAAAAAAGGGTTTTGCGATGCCTGGACATAAGTATACAGGACCTGGAAACCCTCTTGAAGAGCAACTGAGGTATGATCCCAATACTGGTCAGATACTATCAACAACCAACAGGTAGAACAGATGCAGTCAGTATGCAGCATGATGTTGATTACTCAGTTTGCGGTAATAAACCAAAAAGTGATCAAGTGAAGTGTAAGAATGAAGCTGATCGTAAGATGGTTAAAGCTCTTGATGCAATTCCTTGGAAAGATCGACAATGGGGTCATACTATTGCCAGAAATGCTATAGCAACTAAGTCAAAGTTGGGTATGGGTGTGAAGTCAAAAAACGGGAAAAGCCGTCGAGTGAAGAAAACTGGCAAGAAAAATTAGCAGATGAGTTACATACACCCATAAAACGGAATTTCACTCGGCGGCGTGTAATCACAAATCATATCGATGAAATATGGGCAAGTGATCTAGTTGAAATGCAGCAGTTCAGTAAATGGAACAAAGGTTATCGATATCTTCTAATGGTTATTGATGTATTCAGCAAATATGGTTGGATCATTCCATTAAAAGATAAAAAAGGTGAATCTGTCACTGAAGCATTCAAAACAATATTCAAGGAAGGTAGAAAACCACAATATCTATGGGTTGATAAGGGAAAAGAGTTCTATAACAAACATTTGAAAGACCTATTAGAGAAAAATGGGATACAAATGTACTCAAACTGAGAATGAAGAGAAGTCATCAGTAGTTGAAAGATGGAATAGGACAATTAAATCCAAAATGTGGAAACAATTCACAATTCAAGGTAATACAATGTATCTAGACATGTCACCTAAACTAGTAAAACAATACAATAACACAAAACATTCAAGCATAAAAATGACGCCAGTTGAAGCTTCAAAGAAAAAGAATGGGGGTACAGTTTACTTCCATTTATACGGCGATATGGAAACATCAAAACAGAAACCAAAATTTAAAATAGGTGATAAGGTCCGAATATCTAAGTACAAACGGAATGTATTCGATAAGGGTTATACACCAAACTGGACAGAAGAAGTGTTCATAGTTGATAATATCCAATACACTAATCCAATAACATACAAAATAAAAGATCTCAATGATGAATACATACAAGGGAGTTTTTATGAACCTGAATTATTAAAAGCCAAACAGGATGTATTCCGAATTGATAAAGTCATTCGCAGAGATTATAAGAAAAAACAAGCTCTGGTGAAGTGGAAGGGGTATAGTGATGATTTTAATAGCTGGATTCCAATGAAAGATTTAAACGCACTATAAACGGATATAAGAATGAAATAATATATAGTATATATATAATGGGAAGACCAAGAATATATTCAATTGAAGAAAGATCAACAAAAACCAAATGTATGTTAAACAAAGAGTGGATATGCCCAATTTGTCCACATCATAATTACACATTAGCTGGAAAATGGACACATCTCAAGACAACAAAACATATACAAAATGAAAGAATCAAAAAGTTGTATGAACAATTAAAATCAAGTAATAATTAGAAATATAATTTTTATTATTATTAACAATTTTAAACGCACTATAAACTGATATAAAAAGAAAATAATATAAATACAATATATAGGAAAAATGCAACGAAAAATTATCTCAACATATAGTATGAACAATAACGATCTCTCAAAACTAACCAAATCTCAACTAATCAATTTAATATTGAAGCAGAATGAGAAAATAAAACAATTGTTTCAGCAAAATATGAAACAACAGGTTAAAACACAAGACATACCAACACCTTTACCAAAGAAAAATGTAAAACAGATGGTACAAGAATATGAAAACAATATTATTGATCCACCATTAGAATTTAGGGATAAGCCAGTACCATTACCAAGGAAAAATGTAAAACAGATGGTACAAGAATATGAAAACAATATTATTGATCCACCATTAGAATTTAGGGATGAGCCAGTACCACTACCAAGGACTAAGAAACCAGTACCACTACCAAGGACTAAAATTGAGGAAACTGCTAGAGCTCTAAAGGGTTACACAAAATCCTATGAAATCAGCATTAGAAATAATAAAGATCCTCTTAATCAACTGCAAAACACAAGAAAAGCAGTTGAATATCATATTGTTAAGATGCTAACATCTATGAAAGGTCTAAAATTTGTTGAAACACTCAAAGTGACATTCAAAAAATCAACAAATGATAAAATAATATACAAAACCGCTCATTTCAATAGCAAACCTATTACCATCATTAATGACACAGAAAACCCTGAAGCATTACAATTATCAAAACAACAAATCTTGAATATGATAGCTCAATGGATTTCTGAAGGTTCGGGTTGGACCATTGAATCTGTTGACAATCATTATATCAATATTGTACAGTATAAGCCAATGAAAGGCTCATCATATATCAAACTACCCTCAGAACTCAGACATCATAAAAAAGCATTGATTAATATGAAAAACGAGGATAATGAATGTTTCCGATGGTGTCACATCAGATATTTAAATCCTCAAGATAAAAACCCACAGAGAATCAAAAAATCGGATAAACAATATGTTAAAAATGTAGACTACTCTGGAATTGAATTCCCAATAACAACAAAGCAGTATAATAAAATTGAAAAGCAAAATGAGATTAATGTTAATGTATTTGGATATGAAAACAAACAGCCATATCCCATTTATGTGTCAAAAGAAAAATATGACAGACATATGAATTTGTTATTGATAACTGAAGATAAAAATAAACATTATGTTTTAATTGAAGACTTTGATAGGTTTATGTATAACCAAACAAAGCATAAAGAAAGGAAGCACTTCTGCATGTATTGCCTTCAGTGTTTCAGCTCTGAAATAGTCTTGAACAATCATAGAGATAATTGTATTCAAATTAATGGAGCACAAGCAGTAAAAACGCCTGATCCTGATAACAATATCCTAAAATATAATAATCATAATAAACAACAGCCTGTGCCATTTGTGATTTACGCTGACTTTGAAGCTATCACTGAAAAGATATCTGGTTGCCAACCCAATGACAACAAATCATTTACAGAGGTATACCAGAAGCACACAGATTGTGGCTATGGTTATAAGGTTGTCTGTTGTTATAATGATAAATATAGCAAAACTGTTAAAACGTATAGAGGTGAAAAGGCAGTTTTCAAATTCATGGAAGCTATGTTAGAAGAAGTCAAATATTGTCAGAGAGTGATGAAAAAAGAATTTAATAAACCATTGAAAATGACAAAAGAAGATGAAAAGCAATTTCAAAAAGCTGAAGAATGTCATATTTGTGATAAAAAATATACTGATAAAGATATTCAAGTTCGAGACCACTGTCATATCACTGGTAAATATAGAGGATCTGCTCATCAAGATTGTAATTTGAAACTCAGAGTAAAACCAGAAGAAGTAAAAATACCTGTTATATTCCATAATCTCCGTGGTTACGACTCTCATTTCATCATGCAAGAGATTGGAGCCATTGTTAAGAAATATGTTTATAAAAATAAGAAAGGTGAGGAGCAAGAGATTACCATCAATGCCATCCCTAATAATATGGAAAAGTATATGGCGTTCATGCTTGGTAATAGCTTAGTTTTCCTTGATAGTTTCCAATTCATGAGCTCCAGTCTAGAAAAATGAGTGAGCAATATGCCAAAAGAATCATTAAAATATACCTCTGAAGTATTTGAAGGTAAAAAATTAGATTTGATGACTAGAAAAGGAGTTTATCCTTATGACTATATGGATAGTTTCAATAAGTTTAAAGAACAACTACCATCAAAAGAAGAATTCTACAGTATTTTAAATAGTGAACATATATCTGATGAAGATTATAAACACGCACAAAATGTTTGGAATAAATTTAATTTGAAGAATATGGGTGAGTATCATGACTTATATTTGAAATCAGATATCCTATTATTAGCAGATGTATTTGAGAATTACAGGAAAACATGTCTTGAATATTACAAGTTAGACCCATGCCATTATTTCACCTCTCCTGGTTTATCATGGGATGCCATGCTAAAGATGACTAATATCAAATTAGAACTTATGACTGATATTGACATGTTTCAGTTTATTGAAAAAGGTTTACGAGGTGGTATCAGTTATATTGCTAATCGTTATGGTAAAGCAAATAATAAATATATGAAAGAATACAATAAGAAAGCGCCCTCAAAGTATATCATGTATCTTGACGAAAATAATCTTTATGGTTGGGCAATGAGTCAGTGTTTACCAACTGGTGGATTTAAATAGATGACACAAAAACAGGTTGATGAATTGGATTTAGCTAAGTATAGAGAAGACAGTAAGAAAGGATTGATATTAGAAGTCGACTTAGAATACCCAAAAGAACTACATGACCTCCACAATGACTACCCACTAGGACCAGAAAAAGTAAAAGTAACAAATGATATGCTATCTGATTAATGTAGAAAAATATCTGAGAAATATAATATATCAATCGGTTTGGTTCACAAGCTTATACCAACCTTAAGAAAAAAAGAAAAGTATGTTTCACATTATAGAAACCTTCAGTTATATATGGATCTTGGTTTGAAGGTTACCAAAGTACATCGAGTACTAAACTTCAATCAATCCCCCTGGTTAAAACAGTATATCGATTTCAATACTGAAAAAAGGAAAAATGCCAAAAATGCTTTTGAAAAGGATTTCTTCAAACTGATGAATAACAGTGTATTTGGTAAAACAATGGAAAATATCAGAAAGCGAGTAGATGTTAGATTAGTCACTGATGAAAATAAATTATTAAAATTAACCAGTAAGCCAACCTATGTCAGTAGTAAGATCTTTAATAAGAATCTGGTGGCTGTACATAAAATAAAAGAAACCCTCACTCTGAACAGACCAGCATATGTGGGGATGTGTATCTTAGATTTGAGTAAGACTTTAATGTATGATTTCCGTTACAATTATATTAAAGATAAATATGGAAGTAAAGCCAAGTGGCTATTTACAGATACAGATAGCTTAACATATGAGATTGAAGCTAAGGATGTGTATCAAGACTTTTGGAAAGATAAGCAGAAGTTCGATAATAGTGATTACTCTGAGAGCTCACCATATTTTGATAAGACAAATAAAAAAGTAATTGGAAAATTCAAAGATGAAGCCGCTGGAGTTCCAATAACTGAGTTTGTTGGCTTACGTCAAAAATGTATAGTTACATGAAAGATGATCAGAAAGGAGGAAAGACTGCTAAAGGTATTAAGAAAAATGTCATCAAGGAAAACATCACACATGAAAACTATAAAGACACACTCTTGAATAATAAACAGATGTTTCACAAAATGAAAACAATTAGAAGTG
>JAEMPF020033259.1:0-11210 GCA_022496165.2 Catalaphyllia jardinei | reverse complement strand
AAAGCTTTTAAAACCATTGGAATCCCAATACTGGCAAGTAAAGTACCAAGGAAACCACCTGATTGTTTTTTTGTTGGTCTTATATGAACACCTGAACCTGATTGAAGGGCAGATAGAATGTCCTGCTTTTGTTTTGCAGTTAGTAGGTGTTTGTTTGCAATGAGCTTATCAATCTTATTTTGTGGAATGAGGAAACCACCTTTTTGTACTCCTTTTCCGGATATCTTTTTAACAATTTGTTGTGCTCCTGCACTAGATGCCCCTGCTAAAGCTGCCAATCCCATAGTTTTCGCAATGGTTGGTCCAAATGCACGCGCAAGAGCTAGAGCTGAGGTTAGTAAACTGCCACCAACTTGCTTTCTGATATTAGTCTTGGAAAGTTTGATGTCCATACCTTTCTTCAATTTCCGATTCTTCTCCAATCTATTCTTCACTGTAGCTGGGACATGTAGAGTGTCATTTCCGTTAAGAGAGTTATTAGTTAGCCTTATGACGACTGTTTCTCTTTTACTATAAGCATCACCAATATTCTTCTTCTGATTTTTTGATAGTTTAACATTTATTGCAAAAAGTTGAGTCATTTCTTGTATATAATATATGTTATATAATTTTCTATTACAAAACATATCTGAATTAAGGATGTCTCATTTTTTGCTTTTATACTATAACCAATTCATTTCCCACCTTGTCGATGATGATAGTCTCATCATATAAGACGACGGCGTGGACACGGAAATTTGCAGCACTATTTGCGCTCAGTTTATACCTGAATATCAATTGCTTCGGGTCTCTAGTTACTTTTTCTGTTTGATAAGACAAATCAAAATATATGATAGAATAGAGAGAGTTGTAATTAGACATATTGAGTTGGGTGCCACTATTGTAATTATTCTTTCTCATTCCATATGACATCACATCATTGAAGATCCTTACTTTTGATTCTGTATCGTATTCAGTTTCTGGATAGAATACTCCATTTCCATATTCTAATCTACATGACGAGAGACTGCTATTATTATTAGCCGCATTCAGTTTGAAAGTATCAAAGTGGTAAGGATTTGTATTTTCACTGTTTGTTTTATTTCGTTGGAGGTAAACAAAGACGGAAACAACATTGTCAATACTTGGTGATATCTGGAAGAATCCACTGCTATTTGTTGGATTGGAAGCTGAATACAATTCTCTTTTATACATCCAAGAACCTTTTGACAAAAAGGATTGAATAAACTTATCGTATAAAGTGTCCTTTGGTACTAGTCTCGGAACCCAAAGTAAGAATCTATTAACAACCACTCGACTAGCAGCTGCTGCGGCTGCCTTATATATTAATTCTTCGTCATTCTGTAACTGTATATCAAACTGAAGTTGCATTGGGACCAACATTTTATCATTTAACTCTTCAAAGAAACCGTATCGATTAAGAGGTATAATCACATTAACATCTTGGGAAGCATCCTCAGCTCCACCACCTTCACCAATTCTTTTTGTTAAATTTCGTCTAACCTCAAATCCTATATTTCCAGCAGCAGTCATATCAGCCAAATTTGCTATATCCAGATACCAAAAACTATCTTTAGCCACCGATCTGCTGAAATCATCACTATATTCCAAGAGGTTCTTAACAAAAGTTACTTTATGAAGATTATCAGTTTCATATACAATCTTACCTGCACTCTTTATTGTCAAATGGTTAATTAATGAATGAGCTCCATTAATAACTGTTGCCCGGGTTGCATTTGGAAGACCTGTACCATCAGCCAATACCTGTAACTGAAACTGCACCTCAAAATAAGCATTGTACCAATCATAGAACGCAGATCTGTCATTGATTGTGAACTTATACCCATTTTTTTGTTGGTGTTGACCATTAGCTGGGGCATTAATAACATCATTCAACTGAAATCGAACCAACTCATATCTTTGCAAATATTCACTTGTTCTGAAAGCCATTATAATAATATATTATATAATTTTACCTCCTTCTTTTCAAACCTGATCCTGATATCAGTCTATCAATAATCATATCTGTACTTTCTTCTCGCTGTGATGGAACTATTTTAGCTCTTTGTCCAACATCATCAATTCTCATATTCCCAAGCTTTTTCATTATCAAGTCTCCCGACTTCTCAGATGTCTTTTTACCTACCCTTTCACCTGCTGATTTTAATGCTTTCTCACCTGATTTCTTGGCGACCTTTTTTACAATAGATGACGCAGCACTCTTCATTGGTTTGAAAATATTATCAACGATAATTCCTGATCCTACATGTTTATCCACAAAAATACCAAGTTTTGGATGATAAACCCTAGTGAATTCAAATGGTTTCATTATAATACTATGTTATATTATTCTATCCTTTTTAGAATTAATGAAAAAGATGTATCAGCTCCATTCAGGTTAATTAATCTCCTTTTTCCATCTGTAATGTGTATCCTGATACTATTTATACTATTCTTGTTGATTGGATTAAATGTAACTCTTCTTGGTTCAATTGTAAAAGAGTAACTAGGTCGAAGCACACTGGTTGAAAAGGAATAAATGATGTCTGAATCTTGACCGTCTACAAATGAATCATTGATAAGGTCGCAGTGGATATTAAGAATGTCTGTGTCCTGGCTGAGATTAGGCACTTTTGGTCCTATATTCTGTTCACTCTTCAATATTTCTTTATCAAACCCAATCAAGTCATTGAAATTGCTTGCAGTTAAATCAAGTTGATAATTCTTAGCTAATGTGATTGTAACCCTAAATGTTGTATTATCAAATTCGAGAGTGATGGGATACTCATTATTGTTAGCACCATCTTTGACTATCTTCGTTATTTCCCTGATGTATGTATCAAAATCAGTATAGTTCCAGACTCCTTCTGGGAAAGTGATGTTGTGAAATGTTGAACCGTTATCAGAGCTGTACTTTATTAGCTGATTGTTGTATGATGAATTTACATTAAACCATGTGAATGACATGTTAATGATTCGGTTCAATCCAACTACATATTGGGAATTTCTATCCAATACTATGGGCCTTTTGAATTCAGTTATAAAATTTTGAGGAGTGTTGTTTCCTTGATCTTTGACGCTGTATGATGATAAAACAATCTCACAATCCATTTATATTATAACTTTACACTATTATACTTTGAAATACTTATTATACAATTTATTAAATTGTTGTCTATTGATTGTTGACATTCTTAATAATGTGTCCAATATACTAACTCCTGTATTTCTCATCTTAATTGATGTGTTGCCTGCAATGATCTCTCCAATAATCAATTCCAATTGATTTAAAATCTGCTTTACATCATTAAAAAACACAACATTTCCACCTCTCTTTCTTCTTCCTCGGCCTCTAATACCAGAACCTTTCTTTGTTTTCAGTGTATTCAGTTCAGCATCAAGACGTCCAATGTAGTTATTCAATACAGATCTTCGATCATCTATTACTTTGTTCGACATCTGCCTAACAGCTTCGTTTATCTTCCCATCATTGTATTTTTTTGTAATAGCGGACTTATGACCTGTTAATTTTTGCCTTTCTTTTACAGCCTTCTTCTTCATATTGTTGAGATAGCTAATATTTGTTTTATCTGTCATCTCAGGTTGAGTCAATCTATAATTAATATCTTCATAATTACTAAGACCCATATTATCCAAAATTTGATTTTCTAAATCATAATCATTAATTGTATAATCAACTTCTTCATCATCAGCGTATTCAGGTGGCTGCTCTCCAAGATTTCCGGGAAAATATTGGGGATCAACATAAATCTCCTTCTTTCCTTCCAAAAGATCCTCCAATGATTGTTCATATGTTGGTGGTTTTGGTACTATTTGTTTTTCTTGCTGTGGTGGCACATAATCACCAAAATTAATCATACCTTCTACATCCATGTCTTCATATGGATCAACTTCAGGCATATAGTCAATACCAGGATCACCTTTCTTTGGTGGTCTTTTGCTACTTTTAGGCACCCTTAAATCCAAATTACTATCAATTACATCATCTAATTTACTTGTCACTGGTTTAAAAACCTTTTCAAATGATGATTGGCTTGTCTCCTGACCTATTTTATGTTGTGTGATTAGATCATGTACATAATTGATTTTATTCCCCAATTTAGTTTTACTTTTTGCAAGTTCTTTCCATTTAAGCAAACTCATTTTTGTTATATTATTACATTACATAAAAATGACAAATCAAATATGAAAAACAACATTTAACACCATGTTGAACACCATGTTGAACACCATGTTGAACACCATGTTGAACACCATGTTGAACACTATGTTGAATTAATATACCAATATAATATAATGAAAATACCAAATTATGATGTTGAAGACGATGTGGTCTCAAACTTTAGACAACTATATGATTTCATGCCTCATCAATGTTTTCGAATGCTGATTTGCGGTCCAAGTGGTTCAGGGAAAACAAACACATTAATGCATATGATCTACAATCTACTTTATTTTGATAAAGTTTATTTGTATGCTAGAAATTTAGAACAGTCCAAGTATCAAAATCTCATGGATGTCTTTCAACCAATAAGCGATGATGTTGGTTATGATGTTATTGAAGCAAGAAATGATGAAATTATTCCAGTTCAAGATCTTGACTCTGACTCACAAAAAATCGTCATTTTTGATGATTATGTATGTGATAAAAACCAAAAACCATTAATCGACTATTTTATACGAGGAAGGCATAAAAATTGTAGTGTGATTTATCTGAGTCAAAGTTATTATAAGACGCCAAAAGATATCAGACTGAATTGTTCACATTTCTGTATTTATGAGTTTCCAAGTGCTAATGAGAAGAGTTTAATTTGCCGTGAAAACAGTATTTCAAAAGAATCATATGAAAAAGCGATTAAAGAACCATATTCCTTTGTATATATCGATAAGCCACGAAAATTCACCGCTAAAAATTTCAATGAAAAAATATAATCTATTAATATAAATGAGTTATTCAAACGGACTTTTACCTTCATCATCATCAGCCATTGGTAAACGTGGACTACCTGGGTTACCTGGTGTTGGATTTAATTTAACAGATGATGGTAATTATGACATTGAAGGGAAGCGATTAACCAATATTGGTGAGTCTACTGGTGATAATGATGCAGTTAGTTTAAAAGTGTTGAAAGAACATACTAAAGTCAGTCAAAATAGTTATCATTTACAACCAAGTTTTCGATTTTATAAAGACTTTGGTGATAAGAGTCAATTAACTATAAAACAACCACCGAATACATCACCAAACCATTTCTTTCAAAATCATAAAGCGCATAATGATGCATATATAATTGAAAAAGAAGGTTATGATACTGGTTTTGGTGGGCAAGCTTGGTCTAGTATAAAAATGAAAGGTAATCAATTAGAAAGTGGTACTTATACCTCTGTTTTTGAAATATTCATTATTGGTGATGCTGGTGGTTTTCTTGTTGATGATACAATAATTTTCAATGTCCATGGTGACAATCATTTCGTCATGAAAACATTTGATAGTGATAAAATTGATGGTAAATACACCAAATCAATCATTCAATTCACAACTGATGGAAGAGCTGGAGTAGATGATGGGATAAGATTTCAGCTTAGATATTATGGTTCTCAATACAGTAAAAACATTAAATTTCTGTTTTATTCAAGAGTGGTGAAGGGTAAATACTCAACAACTTTCGACCATACTATTTTTAATGTCCGTGATGTTGTTGATAATCATATAATTCTCTATTTTGAGAATTTAAATCTCAATGGTAATCTTATTGATGGTTTAGGTGATCCTGTAGCATACGATAATGCTGCTAATAAGAAGTACGTTGACATTGAAATAGCAAAAGTTAATACAGATACTACACCATTACTTCCCAGAGATGGAAGCAGACCAATGTTTGGAGATCTAAATATGGAAAACAATTATATTCTCAATGTTAACAATGTCTCTGATCATCAACCAGATGATGAATATAGTGTTATAATAAAAGATTTGAGAAGTGTTGTTAATAAAGGATATTTGAACTCAAATTTTTTAAAATTAATTGATGCAGATGGTAGAGAATATTTTGATCTCAAACAAAATATAATAAAAAATTGTGAACCATATTCTGATGGACTTTTTGATGATAACAGCTTAGTCAGCAAAGCATTTGTTGATTCTCAAATTGCTAAAATATCACATGCTGCAAATACAGACAAATTTATTAATGTTGATGGCTCAGTAGCAATGAATGCAGATTTTAATGCTGGTGGACATTTCATTGATAATGTTAAAACAATTGTTGAAGATGATGGAGAAAATCCAAATTATGATCAAATAAAGCATAAAGCTATTAATTTTGAACTTTTAAAAAGTACACGAGACTATTTAGTCCGTTTCATTTCTGAGATAGATTACTTATTAACGGATGGAAGTGAAGCAATGACTGGAAATTTGGATATGGGAAATCAAAATATAATTAATTTGAAAGAAGCAGAAGATCACCAAGCCACATATGCTGCTAATGTAAAATTTGTCGCTAATGCAATTGTTGATAATAATACAGTTATAAATGGTATAATTGATAGGAAAATTAAAGAATCAGAAGAGAATTCAATTGAGTCAAATGAAAAAGAAAATGTTTTCAAAAGAGTGATGGATAATGATGAGTTCAAAGAAGATGATGATGACATTCATAAAATTGGAGTTCAGAATAAAGATTTTCATTCAGTGAATAAAAAAGCTTACGAATTCAAAATTGATTATGATTCAAGTATAGGTTATTATAGTACCAGACTATCAATTGATTTGGTATATTTACCAAAAGGTTCTTACACTATGGTTTATGAAATGTATGTTGAAGATGGTATCACAATTGATGAGATAAATGCATCAAGTGGAACTCTATCAGTGATTAAAATAAATTCAAAAATAAATGGAATGAGTACAAGAAGCATCATCCATTTTTCTAAAAACATCATCTTTCCCAGTTTTGATGATTTAGATATTGACATAAGATTGAAAAGTAAAACTAATCCCCAAACTACTATTTATGTTATTGTTTATGGTGTTAAAGGTCAAGTCAATAATGTATCAGTAAATCTTTGGGATCGTCTTTATTATTATGACAATGATTACATCAAATATGAGGTACCAATCGATATGGATAATAAAAAAATAACTGGAGTATCTGATGGTACTTTAGACAGTGATGTAGTCAATTTTAAACAGTTAATTGATTCCAAAACATCTTTTCAAAAATCTGTCTCCAATTTACAAGGTTCTATATCAACAGTGCATTCAGATTTGCAAGCGCAATTTAACAAAAATAGTAATTCAATTAAAGATATATACAGAAATTTAATAAGAAATGATTCAAAATTACCATTAATAAAAGAGCTTTATTTCCCTGATTCTGTTGAAAAAAGAACTAGAAATAATTATTCATTTCAAACAAATGATCATAATAGTGGAGATGTGACTTTTTATTTAACCTTTCAGCATAATGCTTCAACACATGACAGCATGATAATGGCTCTACATTGGACAGGTGGTATTCGCACTATTTACATCTTTGTCTCTAGAAATAGAGTTGTTGTCACCAGAAATGCATTAATTAATGAATCAAGTTTAAAATCAATTCTAATTCCAAATAATGCCATGGGGAAACAATTTTATTTTTGGTTATTCATTGATGATGGTGCTATCAATATTATTTTCAGTGGTCTCTCCAATGTGGCTACTGTAACTTATCCTGATATTAAAAATAACAATAGAATTTCAAGCTTAATACATGTGTCAGATTCTCCTTTTACTATTCTGAGAGGTTTGATAACCAAGAATATCTACAATTTGATTAGTGATGCTTATGGAGATGTTAAAGAATATGAAAAGAGTCAAGGAACAACAGTTTAATTGTGTATCCAACAAAATTATAGTATAAACAATATATATGAAAGAACCGCGAAAAAGTATATTCAACTGGAATCACATTTCAGATGAACTAACAGAAGAACAGGTAAATGAATTAAAATCTTACTACCGCGTATATCATAAAAAGTGTTTTGCTTACAAGCTGGCATTGAAACGTTTCAAAGAATGGAAATTATTAGGCAACTCATTGTCCATCATATTTGCATCTGGAGGTTTAGCAAGCAGCATAGCAACTGGTGGCATCAGTTTGATTGCAATCAGTACAGCAGCACTTTTGATTCAGGGTTGGATGTCACATAAAAACCTTGATCTCAAGATCCAAAATTGTATTTATGCTTACCAAAGCTATCAACATCTTTTGAATGAGATAAGGGATATGATGAGAAGTGGAAATTACAATTCATGTCTTCATAATACAATGAAGAACATTGATGATTATGTGACAGACAACAGTCCTATTATTGATAAGTATCTCAGTAAATACGATAAAAAATTCACTTGTTAATTATCAACTGGATTCTATCACCTTTCAACAATAGAACCTTTTCCCAATATTGTTTATAATATTTCAATGTCCTCTTGGACTTCGTAACATTGATGTCTTTGTTAGGAAGCCCAAGCATCTCTAATAATTGCTTTATAATAAATTTAATACTAATCATCCGTTTACGCTCATCATTAACCTTATGAAAAACACTATCAATCTCAATGAATACTTTTTGGATCTTCTCTATTTGTTGAAAAGTCAATTGAATATTAGTCTTAAAATATATACTATTTATCACATTCTCAATATGGTATTTTCGATGATATATTGATTTTTGTTGTATCAAATACATTTTGTCATAGAAGTCAAAGTTCTCTGTTGCAAAATTATAACCATGAACTAAACCACAATTCATACAGGTATTCATACCATTTACAGTTTCCAAATCCTTTTTATCACAACATTTTTCAACTTCTTTACAAACTTCTACTAATTGTTGATCACAGAATGGACACATCGTTTCACCATCATTAATAAATTCATCATGGATAACAGTGTTGCAAGTCATTTAATATATAAAAATAAAATATATTATAAATATATAAATGAATTTAATGGAGAATCCTAATTGTTGTAATTTATGTGGTAAAGAAGATGTTTTATACAATTGTCAATGTGGTAAATTGTTTTGTAGATATCATCATCATATAATATTGCATAAATGTCCATTCAAATATCCAATTATTTATCGTCTTAAACTTATAGAATATCATAATAGATGCTATGTTTGTTGTACAAAACACCAAATATTACTATTTAAATGTTATTGTGGTGGAATGTTTTGTAAAAAGCATATAGATATTGATGCACATCATTGTACTTTTGACCATCGCTCTTTAGAACTTGAGAGACTAAAACAGGATATAATAATCCAGACTGATGTCCCGGGTTTTGGTCTGGATAAAAATTAGATTTCAATATTTATTTCTTTAGTTTTTTCTATATTATTTTTCCAGTGTTCAATTGTTGGAAAAATAATATAGAAAAATTTCAGTCTTTAAAATCCAATCGAAAAAAATGAACAATAAAAAATTAAAGATTCAGTGGTATATAAAAATCAAAAATAAGTGGTTGGGGAAACGAGCACAAAATCAAAAATAGAAAACAATATTGAAACTGTGCTGGTTGCCCCAACTACTATACTACTATTATGGTACAGTCTACCATGCGATATAAGGAACACAGTATAGTATATAGTTTGAATTTTAAATATTTTAGTGTATGTGATGCGTATTTTTAAGAGCTGATGAATTGATCGTGCTTAAATAAATAAATCGTGATCGTGCTTAAATAAATAAAAAGGCGCACAGATTTTTACAGAAACAGCTTTGCATTTACCAGAGCAAAAATCTGGAATGATTTGCCAAACATTCTAAAGGAAGAAACTTCGCTAAAAAGGTTTATGAGTAAGCTAGACCATTACTATCAGCACCAGCAAAACTAGTTCTAGAAATTAAGCTTTTTAATAGTAAATACGTAACTTATATTGTTTACGGATTTTATGTAAACCAAATTTTAATATTGCTGTATATTTTAATTTGATAAGATGCCGTATTTAAATAAAGAGTTCCATCCATCCATCTATCTATCTATCAATAATGAACACTCGGCATCATAGAATGTTTAATCAATAGACCTGCGAAAACTTGCCATTTACAACAGTTCAAAGCACATACACAGTCAAATTACATAATAATAATAATACAGTAATGTCCCTTTGATGGAACCAATAACTCCACACTACGTATCCTCATGCTGTTTGAAATTTCCTGACATTGTTAAGCTGAATATATGTACAGTATGCTCTTTTAGAATTACCTCCACCATGAAAAATTTCCCAATATTCCTATCTCACTAGTATCTGAACCACACTATTACAATACTGCAGTGCATCATCCAATCAAATCTTCATACCCTCATTTAGGAGATTTTGCCCCAGTATTATTGGATGTTTCTTTTGGAATAATATCATGCAATTTATCTGGGACAAACCATCCAAAAAAATATTTAGGAAAACACTTTTGCACTGGTACCTTGCTTGTTAATGAAACATTACCCTTTTCATTGTGGTTGTTTACCTAGATGTGCCCCAGTCTCCTCTCCTTTCCAAAAATTATACCATGTAAATTAACTTAAGTGTTGTAAATTTGTATTGTATGTCTATTATTCCTTTTGAATAATACTGTATTATTAGGGATTGGAGGAACAATTAAAACAAAAAATATAAAAATGAAAAATAACTATTGCTTTGTATACGTACCTGTAATATTTTGCAAAAAGAGCAGTGGAATTTTCCGTTGACTGCAAAGCTGTATAAAGTGTGTTCCTTTAAGTGCAGATTCAGAAAACAGCACTCCATTGTTGCCAATGATTCCAACCGGATAGCCATGAATTCGAGCAAAACCTATAACAAATTGGCCATGTCAGCAACAAGAGTATAGCTATTTTGGCACAATAAGCTAATCTTTAGATTTCCAGAGAGATCTTCTCAAGAATGAAAGAGAAATGTCTATTTGGACATGCTCACAGTGAAAGATTCACACTTAATGATACTAACGTCACTGTTTGGCCTTAAATTGTATACACTACATTAAGTGAAAGTGACACCTACTGACACCAGTTGTGTCAATGCCATGACAACAGCTTTGCTGCTGGTCCTGTTTTAATAAAGACCAAAATTCTCACTTTTTTCTTAAACAAGGATCATCCACTCCCAACAATCTAGGGATCAATATCAGTATCTGG
>JAEMPF020035360.1:0-11217 GCA_022496165.2 Catalaphyllia jardinei | reverse complement strand
AGGTGTTTATTTACTAAATATTCCACATTTTTCAAAACTTCGTGCGTTACCAAAAGATTTAAAGGATAATAAAAACAACACCCTCTATTTGGGGCGAAAATATATAAACAATAGTCTCCATTTGGGGCTAAAATATGCACGGATATTTGTCCTTGGATATTATCTGTTCCTCAAAGTTCACAGTTTTCCTAGAGCTACACTCTAGGTAAAAATGGTCGCTTCTCGCAACATATAGTGTCTGCAGACAAATATATATCTTTCATTTAGCAAATGCAAGCTTTTGTTTATTTATTTTTACAGCTATAACACCGCAAGCACTGATATGTTAAATAATACGGCTCAACATAATGTCAGAGTTTACCTTACATATTCCATTGTCATTTGAGGTGAGTCTCTGACTGAGACGAAATCGTAGTTTGGTGAAGTGTAGCTACTAAGCCATGTTACATTGGAAGTAGAGGTCTGTTAACAGTTGTTTTTAAAATGTCACAAATATACTCAATCCCCATTTTTTTATAATATAACAAACCTTACAAATTAAAAAAAAATACTTACCGTGTGGGCCAGCAGTGAAATGTATCAGGAATCCCCTTCCTTGTCTGTCATAGTCTGAATAGAATTTTATCAATATCTGGTCTCCATTTAAAAGAATGTTCTGTCCAGTCCTACTGCCACAGTATTTTCCAACCTCTCTTCCGTCTTTAACAATCTCTAGATAGTCATGTCTGTGCATAAGAAATGAAAACAATTGGCCATTATCACACTACTCAGTTACTTCGGGGTCATTAACTAAGATATAGCAATCAGTGATAATAAATCCTTTATAGCAAAGTTTAGTCGGAACCGTATTCGGAGAATAATGGCACTTTTTTTTCGTACGGATTGACTTGTAAATCCTTGTAACACATACATACCAATTTACTTACAATATACAACGGTTACTTTTGTTTTCGCATTTTGTCTTACTAGGTCTACATCTTGGGGGAAAGTTACAAGCCAAATAGGTGGACAAGCTCTCATTTTTTTTTATTACACTGGAATGCAGAAGGTTTATTTGCACAGGGCTTTAAAAATGGCTCCTCGATCCATGAAACTAAACGCAGCAGCTCAAACCATGAATTCAGACGTGCTGCTTAGTATGATATATTTGCATGTAAGGGTCATTTGGTGCAATTTTAGAATTAGGCAATATCAATATCGATTACATATAAGGCGTCGCTAACATGCTTACAATTTCACTTTACAACTGTGTTTACCATTCACACAGTGTTCAGCGTAAGATTCAATGATTCAAGGGATAGTCGCACGGTTCGACGCATGTGCAAGCTATGACGTAACCGGACTCAATCACATGCGAGTACATAACTCGATTGTCTGTTCCAGATTAAACGATTCGACCCGAGTTACAAATTCGATGTTTACTTCTAAATTCGCCTTTTTTAGCCTAAAAGTCATTCTCTTAGCCTTCGTGAAGCCGTGTAGTATTTCAAAGGTTATCATTACGCTTTTACCAAATTATAGTCTGTGATTTGCGAAATACATCTTGTTTATATGAAAACGAAAATGTACTTTATGCGTGGAGTTTGAAAACACGAAAACAATTTGAATGAAAAATCTTATCTATATCGTCATGTCTTCGTGACTGACGGTGAAAAGGCAAATTTCCCGAAAGAGTCATTCGCATGCTTCCGATTGTTTTATAAACAATCAAATTGAATGATTGACGTTGTATCTTGCGCATGCGCCAAGCCGTGAACGCTCCTAAATTTGTCAAGAATCTATGAGAAGTGTGTCAAATTATTAACTGACGTTTTTAAACAGCTTTTCATAACATTTGACTGTCTTTTATTTGAGAACAGCACATTCATGATTAAAGCGAGTAACCTATAAATCCAACAAGGTTTATACTTATACAATAATTTACATATTTATCACATTTATAGTTGCTTGCACTTTATTTTTTTATTCCAGACATGAAGTGTATGTTGAGTATAGCAGGGGTTTAGATCGAAATTCTGTCACCAGTTCCGTTTCTTTCCTCCTTCACATATCGTACTATTTTGAATTTAATTGCCTATTTGAAGTTAGTTGTTTGCCTATTTGGATTTATTTTTTCTTGTATTTTGGTGAAAAACTCATTTAAACTGAACTAAATTAACCAGAGTTGCCTGCGCCTCCTGTCCTCTCCCCACTCGACCTCCCCCACCCCCAAAAAACATTGCAAGTGTAAGATTGTATCCGAGTTCTCTGAGTATTTTAAGTAAGCCTTGTAACTATTTTCTGATTTGTTGTTCTTTGTTATAAAACAAGAACAGTGTCATCATTGTCATTCACTCCACTTCAATGAATTCTTGACAAATTAAAGGAAGTAACAGATCGTGTTGTAGACAGCAGTAGGTATTAAAACTTAAAGTAACAGCTACGTGCTTACTGGCATGGATGATAATTATCAGCCAAGTAAAAATCGATGAAGGAAATGTTCATCGTCAGGTTAGGCGGAATACGAATCGTATAACTGCAGTCCGTATTGGGTGGGTAGTCTTTAGGATATCCAGGACTTTTTAGTGTGTTATTAACCAGCGAACCACATCCTGTTTAAAGAAAAGCAGATATATTATATACATTATGGTCATTAATGTAGCAAAATTTCAATTCATCGTTTAATTGCTACAACGCTGTTCTTTATGGTCAGAGAATGACCACACCCATCACTATAATTATTGCTCATCTCAGAGTTGAGCGCTCTCTAAAATTTATTCTATTCAAGCGCAAGAAGTATTATATCTATTACACATGTATATAAGTTCTCTCTGAGAAAACACGTTGCAGGACAGGTGTGCATAGGAGAACACCACACCATAAAACATGACTACTGAATACTGCATGAATGCTCCACTCTAAACCCCCTCAAAATAAAAGCCCGCACCAGGTAAAGTGCGTATGCTTTGGCCACCAAATTAGTATAGGATAATGTAACAAGAATGCATAGAGCTACGGATACTCTAGCGAAATACGACATCATGATGACACATTTATTTCATTTTACTGGCCGAGAACGTCTTTCATCGATGTTCCTATCACATTTGTGCTTGTAATTACAGCAGTAACCAGTTTCATTAGGTTGGGATGTCTACTAACACTTTTAATAATTTTAAGTGGCAGTTCTTAAAGAGTTGCTTAGGGGACCGATCTTACCCCTCCTTTTGCTCTTGTTAAGGACAAGACTTCAGGCCTGAACGTTAAAAGACTTCTTTGGCCCCACCTTAATTTTGAGTTCCTAACTTAGAAAACATTGTCTTGGCGACCCAGTTTGACTTTTTCAAATGATAAGAAATGTTTACACTTTCCAAAAGATAAAAAAATCTCAGTGTTTGTGAACACCAGTATAGCTGCCGCGACGTCATAGGAAAGCGGTCTATTTAGAGGTCTGGGCCTAATTCCTCAGTATTGCATCCCTACTACGCACGATTTTGGCTTCATTGGCGCGCGCAAATGATCTATGAGCGCGTGAACGTGCATAACGAAAGAAATTTCCTTTAAGCTAGGGTCGATAGCGAAATAAATCCTCGTTTTCTGTTAAAGTGTTAAACGAGCGTGGTAACCTGTATTTTTATTGCATAATAATAGTGTATCTGCTGAGTGTCCATATTATCCTCCTTAATTAAAATAAATAAAAAGAATTATCGGAAGGAAAAAGTGATAAAGATGAAAGAGTCGATCAGCTTATTAGTTCTTTACTTTGTACACCGTGCTGACGAGACCCAACAAGGTTCGAATGAGCTGTCCACGGTTGCAAATCTTGGCTTTCAGTTTGGACTCCATTATGTCGTTGCTCCGTTAAGCTTTCTACGAAGTATCAGCCTTGCATCATTGTTTACAAAATTTTTGCTCTGTGATGCAAATAGCCTGCAGAACAGGCATAATTATTGGGGGTACTTTAGGCGAACAGAGGCTAAATCCAGGCAAGCGCAAAACGCGAGTCGCGCGCGAGGGGAGTAGCGCAAAAAAAAAAAAAGTATACACATACCATTGTTCAAGCTGTTCCGGCGTTCAAATATGAACGCGGTTACGCAATTGGTTGCTTTTACATGATCCTCGTGATTCTCGAATGTTTTTTGAAATTTTGAATTGGCAAAATTAAAATGGGTTAGTTATTGACTTTGGAGGCCAAAACGAAACCGATTAAAACAGAATTTCCATTTTTTAACTGTTAGAAATAACATTTGACAAAACATCGGAAAATAAGAGCGAAAGGCACAAGTAAAAACTTAAAAACAAGAAATCTGATAGTTCCTTCGCCGCGCGCCGCGTGACAAGATTGACAAAATAATACAGTGCAGCGAATGAAAGATGAAAGTTGCAAATCAAAACCACGACAAAAACAAGCCAATTATATTGAATAAATTGCATTTAAACTGTGTTAAATTAGCGCTTACTTAGTTCTTTTCTTAGGGGTTCTGTAGTAGCTAAATAAGACTCAGAAGTAATAAATTTTAACGAAGCAAATTGACTAAACAAACAAACCGCCGAAGTTGCCGTAAATTATTCAGAATTCGCCGTGCAAAAATACTGCTCAATTTGTAATGGTAATTGAACTGGGTGGAGTGCAATTTGGTCTGAAATCATACGCGTGAATTCAAAATCGATTTGAAATCACAAGTATGATTTCAGCACAGGGAGCACACAATCACGAAAAGAAAAAATAGTTTACCCTTGTTTTCTGTTGTCGCATACGCGATTTAAATGGGAAAAGCGCTGCTTAGAAATCCTGCATAACACTGTAGCGCTTAACTCGTACCTAGGCCTTTCCGTGCTCAGCAACACTTTTTCTGGGTTTGAATATAAATTTGACAAGGGTGAAAACTCTTTGTCAAAACATTTTGAACGCAGTGCGTATATTCGCGCGAATCTCTAAATTTCGTTCCTTTCACGAAACCAAACAAACACAAAATGAGGTCGAAAGGTTTTTCTAGAAATCCAATACAAGGTTTTTTTGGCATAAAAAGTTTTTACAAAATCCTCCCCTTTCTTCCTATTGTTATCGCGAAATCTCGCTAAACGCTTCTGGTATTAGCTCCCGACATGTTGTTTTCGTGTGGAGATTGGGCGACCTCGTAGGCGCAAAAAAACTTCGAACAGAGGGAGGAGTGTGTAAAGTTCTGTTGGGTCAAAAAAGCATGTGTGTAAGAATTCAACTTTGAACTAATACTGTACATTACCATTTTGTCTGTTTGTTTGTTTGTTTTGTTTTTGTTTTGTTTTGTTTTGCGGCTGTTTAAGCAAGGTAAAATTATTCACCAGAAAGGTTTGAGGACTCTGTACTGCTTAATATTTCATTCTGATGCCACTTAATCATTGATTTGTGTTTTTTTCTCTTCATTGTAAGCCCCAAAGAAGTAATTTCTCCGTTTCAGGGATAAAAACAAGACCTTTAAAGCTTTTAGATTTGGCCCTCGAAAACCCAGGGGCTACTAGCCGGGACGATGCGCTATTTTCGAGCGAGCGATATTTTCGGGCGAAAGTTTACTATAAGAGCTGAAGAGCCCTAGGGAACTTATTCTTACCGAACCAGTTCCAGAAGTGGTCGAATTCCGCTGCACTGATTGGGCAGAAAAATATTTTTCTGCCCATTCAGCGAGGAGCTCTAGCCGCGTAACTCTGCCGCCTTCTTACACGAAGCAGTTTTCTTCATCGATCGACCTAGTTGCTTGGCCCGTACAATGGGAAGGTTGTACCGTGGAGAGTTTCAGAAAAAAATAATTCAACCAAGCCGAGGAAATCGCTAGCGTTAACATGGGAGCTAGGAACCAATACTCTTCCATCAATTTTCTCGGTTGATTTATCGAAGTTATATCGTAAATTTTCAAAGCTAATGTACGGGATTTTTACTCTGTTGCTTTTGCTTCGGGGGAAGGCTAGTCGAGTACCCAAGGTTAATAACTTCTGAAACTTTGCACGATGTGCAAATCGTCGTTGCACGGGCCACGCAACTATGACGACCGAACGTGGGAACAAGCGGCTAATTAATGCAGTGCACGCACCTTTTCTTGTTCTTGCTATCGCGCCAAAAACTCCCGTAGCTATATATATGGCTATCAACGGTGTTGGGCGTAAATTCGAGAATGACCACCAAGCCAAGCTTTCTTTAAGGGTCGTTTGGAGGTCATTCTCGAATATTTACGCCCAACACCGTTCGAATACTGTAAATGATTTGTCTGTGGTACCAAAGTCGTTTTCAACATAAAGCAGGTTGGCTTTACACCTTCCTCTCTTTTCTTCCCGAGACCAGAAAGCTGCAGTACGCAGTTTATTCCTAATGGAAGCAATTTTGCGCAACACTTCACTACTGCAAATCAACGACAAAGTAACTCCCATGCAAGCGACAAAAAAGTTGATTTTGAACCTGCCATCAAAGTACATTGAACTGCGCGATAGGGATAACTTCTTCTGACTTCTTTTCCAACAGAGGAAATCAGCAAAGACGGAGATGTCATCTTCCTTTGAATATGTTTATGCCACAGTTTCTTCACCTTTGGTTCATTTGCGTTAAAGTAATTAAGATTTCTCCTTTCAGTGTGAGGAGAAAAACTCATTGTCGTTGCCAGTATTAATCTTGACGTCCATCAGCTTGTGAACTTCATTTAAAAAAGCCACAGTGCAAAGTCCATAACAGCAGTCACGAGCTTTATAACATACCAGTCGGAACGTTCTGTTGTTGTTTTTTTTGACCACTCAGAAAAGTATTTTCATCCGACTGAATGTGTCATTTTATTCCCAAAGAACTGTGAAAACACATCGCCCACTTTGAATTGTCAATTCAGAAATACAAACTCTCTGCAATGTACCCGTTAAAGAACCCCGTATTTCCTCGTAGACCGCCGTTTCTAAATTGTGTGATCACCTAACAAATGAATTGACATATTCCAAGGCTTGAACTGGGAGCCTCCCTCTCTGTCCCATCATTTTCTCTTGTCTGTTTCATGCATGTTTCACGCTGCACGAAACCATGCATCGCCTGTCTTTTTCTCGGCTCTCTGGTGAATAAAAGGGTAGATGATTAAATTATTTCTCCCAGTGGCGTCTGCTTGCTTTCGAGTCCAAGTTTGGCATAGCGAAGTACTACTGCGGTCGCTACATCAAAGGACAGTGAGACCAAAATCTGTTTCCTTGTTCCGGAAGGTTGAAGGGATAAAGACCCACTTCTACCCATCATACGTTCCCACATATTGCCGGGGACACGCGTGTTGAGCCGACATGTGGAAAGCTTACGACTGCCTAAAAGACGAGGGCTATAGTCATCTCACTGTTAAACACAACCTTGTTCGTCGACCCAAACACAGGTGCGCACCCCTAGTGCATTGAAAATACATGGTGGGGAGTCAAACGAAGTATGCTTCGTAGACTAACTTCCAAAATCTCTACCGAAGTTCCTCAGGAATGGTTGTGGCTCTAATACTCGTGCCGAAAATTTGAAAAAAATTGTTGTAGGTGTGGCGGTTTGGAGCCCGAGAGGCAGGAATTAACGACGGGACAAGAGCCATCTACTAGGTCGTGAATCTTGTGTGTGCGCCGCTGCCGGCAAGCGACCAGTGGCAATCTGCCAGAAGAGTACGATGGCAGGCGGTAAGAACGAAAAAAGTAACTCTTCTCAAGTGTATTTCTGTCACACGGAGAGAAAGTCTCTCTCGTTGGAAAGTGAGTATTCTCTGTAGTTGAAGTATAAAGTAAAAACTAAAAATGTGTAAGGTAAAAAATTTCTTATGTTCTAGATTAACGTGACAATTGTTTGAAATAATATGTCATTCTTCTGCGTAACCTTTTTTTTAAACCCGAACATCTGGGTCATTCGGACTACTCTAAACAGAGAGAAAAAACGGGGATGGCCTAAGTCTCATAAGAGTTCCATTCTTTCTGCCATCGCTTAGTTAAAAAAAAGCTGTATACATAATAAATGTAGGGGTGTTATTCAGAAATTTTGCCTTTCGTTCTCTAAAAGGCTCTCCACCTTTCTTTGCTTCGCGCGGCATTTCTCTGGAGCACTTAATGCAGCTTGAAGAGAAATGCAAATTATAAGT
The DNA here is from genome assembly GCA_022496165.2 of Catalaphyllia jardinei. Classification (NCBI taxonomy): domain Eukaryota; kingdom Metazoa; phylum Cnidaria; class Anthozoa; order Scleractinia; family Caryophylliidae; genus Catalaphyllia; species Catalaphyllia jardinei. The sequence goes on along the minus strand of JAEMPF020035360.1, from coordinate 3,142 downwards.
AGAACGAGGTCGTTTGACTTCATTTTTGCGTATTTTTAGATTTCCGATGTTAAGTGCACGTCTCTTCTCAGAGTGTGACACCTTTGTTGTTTGCCATACCGTGCTTATTCTTTGTTCAGGCTCGTTTCTTTTGCAATATATGTGTTTACGTCTCCAAGTATTGGCTTTCCAGGGACAAAGATGAAAGTATTCTGTGAAAATAATGCTTGCTTGGATTCTGTATTGCGAAGCCGGAACCGAATATTTGAATTGAACTGTAAGCTCAGAGTCTTGCTTCTTAATCACGAATATCATATTTATCTTCGTCTAGCCTTTCATCTTAGTAGTATAGTAGTTGGGGGTCTAAGCACATTTCCAATATTGTTCTCTGTTCTGATTTTTTGAGCACATTTTTCAACCATATTTTTTGTGTTGTATTTCTCAACTATTTTTCCAACAATTAATCAGCTGCTGGAAAAACTAAATGCTTAAACCAAATAAAAAAATATTTATGAAACAAAAACTAAAGAAATAAAATATCGAAATCAAATGAGGAACCAAAACAAAAACCCGGGACATCGGTCTGAAACCAAAAATGGAATCAAAATTGGAAAGTAAATGAAAATTGAAATTGGAATCAAAATTGGAATGTAAATGAAAATTGAAATTGGAATCAAAATTGGAATGTAAATGAAAATTCAAAATGGAAATTAATGTTTGATATTTCTATGCCCAAATGCATAGCTTGTTATTCCATCTTCATTCAAGTATATTGTTTTAACCAAGGGGATTGATTAAACTTTAGTACTCGATGGACTTTAGTGACCTTCAAACCAAAATCCATATGTAATTGGAGGTTCCTGTAATGTAAAACATACTTTTCTTTTTTCCTCAAGTTTGGTATAAGCTTGTGAACCAGACCAGTTGATATATTATATTTCTCAGATATTTTTTTTGCAGTAATCAGATAGCATATCATTTGTTACTTCCACCTTTTCAGCTACTAGTGGATAATCATTATGTAGATCATGTAATTTTTTGGGATATTTGAGATCTACTTCTAATATCAATCCTTTATTACTGTCTTCCTCATACTTAGCCAAATCTAATTTATCAATTTGTTTTTGTGTCATCCATCTGAATCCACCAGTTGGGAGATACTGACTCATAGCCCAACCATAGAGGTTGTTAGCATCAAGATACATTATATACTTTGATGGTGCTTTCTTATTGAATTTTTTCATATATTTATTATTTGCTTTACCGTAACGATTGGCTATATAGCTGATACCACCACGCAGTCCCATTTCAATGAACTGGAACATATTAATATCAGTCATGAGTTCTAATTTGATATTAGTCATCTTCAACATAGCATCCCACGACAAACCGGGGGATGTGAAATAATGGCATGGGTCTAATTTGTAATATTCCAAACATGTTTTCCTAAAATTCTCAAATACATATGCTAATAATAGGATATCTGATTTCAAATATAAATCATGATACTCTCCCATATTTTTTAGAGAGAATTTGTTCCAAACATTTTGAGCGTGTTTATAATCTTCATCAGATATATGTTCATTATTCAATATGCTGTAGAACTAAGCTGTTACCAAGCATGAACGCCATATACTTCTCCATATTGTTAGGGATAGCATTGATTGTCATCTGTTGCTCCTCACCTTTCTTATTTTTGTAAGCATGTTCTTTAACAATGGCTCCAATCTCCTGCATTATAAAATGAGAGTCATACCCACGGAGATTATGAAATATATAAGGTATTTTTACTTCTTCTGGGTTTACTCTGAGTTTTAAATTACAATCCTGATTGGCTGAGCCTCTATATTTACCAGTGATATGACAGTGGTCTCGAACTCGAATATCTCTATCAGTATATTTTTTATTACAAATATGACATTCTTCAGCTTTTTTAAATTTCTCTTCATCAACTTTCGTCATTCTCAATGATTTATTAAATTCTTTTTTCATCAATCTCTTACAATATTTAACTTCTTCTAACATGGCTTCCATGAATTTATACACAGCCTTTTTACCCCTGTACGTTTTAGCAGGTTTGCTGTATTTATAATTATAGCAACAGACGACCTTATAACCATATCCACAGTCTGTATGCTTCTGGTATGCCTCTGCATATGATTTGTTGTTATTGGGTTGGCAACCAGATATCGTTTCTGTTATAGCCTCAAAGTCAGCGTAGATCACAAATGGTACAGGCTGCTGTTTATTATGATTATTGTTTTTTTCTGGATATTGTTATCAGCATCAGGCATTTTTACTGCTTGTGCTCCATTGACTTGAATGCAATTGTCCCTATGATTGTTCAAAGCTCTTTCGGAGCTGAAGCACTGAAGGCAGTGCATACAAAAGTGTTTCCTTTCCTTATGTTTTGTTTGGTTGAACATAAACCTGTTGAAATCTTTGATTAAAACATAATGTTTATTTTCATTTTCTGTTATCAATAATAAATTCATATGTCTGTCATATTTTTCTTTTGAAACAAATACAGGATATGGTTGTTTGTTTTCGTATCCGTAGACATTGATATTGATTTCATTTTGCTTTTCAATTTATTATACTGCTTTGTAGTTACTGGAAATTCAATTCCAGAGTAATCTAAATTTTTAACATATTCCTTGTCTATTTTTTAATCCTCTGAGGGTTCCTATCTTGAGGATTTAAGCACCTGATGTGGCACCATCGGAAGCATTCATTGTCCTCATTTTCATATTGATCAATCCCTTTTCCTGATGTCTGAGTTCTGGTGGTAGTTTAATATATGATGAGCCTTTCATTGGCTTATATTGTACAATATTGATATAATGATTGTCAACAGACTTAATGGTCCAACCAGAACCCATTGAGCTATCATATTTAGGATTTGTTGTTTTGATAATTCTAATGCTCCAGGGTTTTGTGTGTTATTGATGATGGTTAGAGGTTTACTGTTGAAGTAAGCGGTTTTGTGTATTATTTCATCTTTTGCTAATTTTTTGAAAGTTACCACAAGAGTTTCAACGAATTTTAGACCTTTCATAGATGTAAGCATCCTAACAATATGAAATTCGACTACTTTTCTTGTGTTTTGCAGTTGTTCAAGAGGATCTTTTTTGTTTCTAATGCTGATTTCGAAGGATTTTGT
>JAEMPF020035358.1:0-11223 GCA_022496165.2 Catalaphyllia jardinei | reverse complement strand
TAGTTTGGTTAATTTGCCTTTTTGTTACGGGAATAACTCAAGTGGCTGTGTTGATCATTGTGCGAAGAAGTCGTCAACAGGTCCACTGCGTCACAGAGACTATCGAAAGTGTACGGAAGGAAAGAGAAGTTAAACTTGCACTGAGCATCTCACTTATAGTGGGCGTGTACCTAATATTGAACTCTCCAGTAATGTTTGTGACATTCTACCATCAGACGCTGGGATATCACTTGAAAACTTATAACTACTACAGTTGGGCAGAAACATTTGCCTTTCTCAATTCGTGTTCGAATCCCGTGATTCTTTTTTGGAAAAATGAACAGTTTCGTAGAAGAATAAAGGTTATCTTAAAGAAGGTAGTGTGCCGGTGATAGTTTATCTGCATTGTGCCAAGTTTTCTCGTAGACATAAAATATAGAAATAATTTTAATTCTTTAGAGCTGCTTTACGATCACTGTAAAATTTAATCATTAATCTGCTAAGGAACATTAAGGTACCACCTACATTAGCCTCGTAAGATGTGAGATATTTAAGGGGACTAACTCTTTCTCGAGTTTTAATTTGTGGAGTTCAATATAAATGAGTGTGCCTGGCAGAATGCCTAAAATTTGTTTTTCTTTACATGGAATGTTAGGGTTTAACGAGAGATTTTCAAGCCTCAGAGCTTTTTTTAGCCTTTCTGATGTAAATTAACTGAATTAATCATATTCTCACGTCTGTTTTCCTCAGTTTTGAAATGATGAATGCTTTATATTAGTCAAAACTTCTACCTCTGTTTATGTTCTAAATGTAAATTAACAAAAGCAATGGTGGGGTAAATATTTCTTTAATATTCGCCTTGTTTTCTTCCACCTATTTACTATCCGCCTTATAATTTACAACAATTGGCATTGAATTTTTTGTTTCGTCGGTACACGCTGTAGTTATAAATAACGGTCCCCCAGCAACACATTTCTCCTTTTTTGATCTCATTAATAATTCATGAGGATTAAACAAAACAAATCAAGACCGTGAGGGTTTTTTGATATTTTATCTTAATTACCATAAATTTTTAAGTTATATTTTTTTACTTTTTCCTCAGTTTTAATTTCCATTGCGAAGAATTATCAAACTTTTAAAACATTGTCTAACCTCATTTCCTAAAGACCATGATCTGAGAGAACGCGTCCTTCTTTCAATGATAATCTTTTTCAATCTAATTTTAGCGCGCGGTCAAACTGCGTGGGTTTTTTGGAAGAAACCTGATAGGCCAATTTGAATAACATAATAACATTGAAATTTATTTTTAATAGTTCATCAAATACGCAAAAACTTGCGCTTGGATTTTCGAAACGTATTTCGTTAGGTCAGAGGAAGAAAAAATCTAACTGTCCAGCGCTTTGGAAGAGCTTTCCAAAGAGATCTTATTCGCTTTAGGTCGTTCAGTACTTTTTGAGAAACGCTGATAAATATGTTTTTTCGACACACTTCGTACCTCGCACCGAAACATCCCGAGGGCGGAATGTACTGCCCTATATGAATTATGAAGGAATGTACAAGGAATGTGTTTTTTCGCTTTTCTTTAACATTTTGTTCTTAAATGGCGGCATTTTGCCCTTTTTAAAGTACACTCCCAAGTCTTTTAAATCAATTGTCTTTTGTAGTTGCTGAAAGCTTATTTTTTCTGTCGATGATCTCCTGTCAAACTGAAATCTACATAGGATGTCATGGAACCTTTCAATCTAAACATACTTGCAGCCAATGCTATAACTTAATTCAGTAAATAGAGGCTAAGAAATGTCAACAATATTACTTTTCATACTCTTAATTTGAACTTAGAGCTCATTTCCCATTTGAAGACTTTATTCTAAGAGCAGGTGTAGGAAACGTTTTAACGCAGAAAGCCAGCTTTACGATTTCAAAACAACCTTTTAAGGGCGAAATGTTCTGAAACACAAGTTTCTACCAAACAGTCCTCTGCTCCCAGGTTTTGTAAGTCGTCACAAGTAGAAAATAACTCCTGAGTGTTGAATGTTTAGATCTTTTTTTCCTCTTCTGTCTTGTTTGTCATTTCTTTTCTCTTTGTGTTCCCCACAGTTGACTGTGAATTTACTGCGCGTACCATATTGCAGACGTCAGTCTGATGGAAAAAACATATGCTTGGAACTGCTCATTACTCAAAGCCTTCAAAAGTTCTGGTTTAACAAGCATATAGACAAAAGTCTTTCTTTTAGAAGCGTCACTGCCAAAAAAAAAATAATAATAAACTGGGAGGACTGAACAGCGACATAAAAGAAATTAAGCAGCCTTTGACTGCCAGGGAACAAAAAATGGTACAAACTATAAGGTTGGAAAAATATTTTCATTATAATCAGGAATACAATTTCTTTCAGTGGAGAAAAGCAGAGACGTTTTATTCAGTCGAAGCTCGAAATGGACAAACATGTCTACCAACGTTCCTTTCTGTTATCATCTTCCTGATCCAACTTTCCATCAAGCCTCCCAGCGTTTCACCATGAACCTGGTAACCGCCATCATCAACATTGTCACAGCTCCATTTGCAGTTATAGTCAACACTTTGGTTGTCATCGCCATCCTCAGCTGCAATCGCCTGCGAACTCCTTTGAATCTGTTAATAGCTTGCTTGGCGCTGTCTGATGTTTTTGTCGGCCTCACGGCTCAACCAGGCTACATAACCTACACACTCATGGAAAACCAGCGCGTTCAGTTTCTTGCTTTGTGAGAATCATCTTTTTCGCTGCCTTCTACGTTTGCTTTGGAGTGTCTTTCATGACGTTATGTGCCGTCAGAAAGCTATGAGAGATTTGTGGCGGTTCGATTGCGACTTGGCTACAATACCTTTCACTCTTCGAGCCGTATTCTGAAGTATATGCTAGGCATATGGACTCTGAACATTTTGTTAGCCTCACTGTAATGGGCTAAAATCAACCAAGCAGCGAGAGGTACCCATCTCATCCTTTGGCTTATTCTACTTCTTGCCTCTGGAGCAACTCAAATTCGCATTTAGTGATTGCCCGAAGGAATTGTCGCCAGCTCCAAGTGCAACTTCAAGTCGCAGAAAAACGACTGAGACAAGGAGAAGTTAAGCTTGTAAAAAGCCTCTCTGTAATCGCTTTCGAACTTTCCGGTGCTGTTTGTGACAATTTATCACCAGATCCTGAGACTTGATTTTCAAACCTACAACCACTACAGCAGGACAGAGACTTTGGCTTTTCTTAGTTCACACTCAAACCCAGTTATTTGTTTGTGGAAAAGTAGACAGATTCGCCAAAAAGTCAAAGATTTCGTGAAGAAATAAGAAATAAGAACAATAATTTGCTTGCGTTTTGCATTTGTATCCACTATACAGCTGCATAGACAAAGCCTTACTGAAGTTTTTCTCAATTCAGGTTTGAACCATATAATCCTTTGTCGAGAAGAATCGGCAAGTTTGCCAAAGAGTACAAGGTCTTTTAAAGAAAGCAGCGAACTAGTGAAGATGTAAGCGTATGGTGCCTATTGCATTCAGTCTTAGTTTCTTTTTTTTTCTTTTCAAAAAAAAAATATTGATGAACTATTTGTGAGGAGATAAGTAATGTAAACTATCAGTGGCGATGAAAGGGTGTTGTTAGTGTGAAACTCTTAAAGGTGAATTACCGGTACTTATACTTGAAGGCATAAGAACTGTAAATTAACCGAAGCTGTATGTAAAATGTGTTTAGAATTTTGAACACATGGAAGACAAGGGTATGTATTTTAGTAAAGCGCTTATGTTTTTTTCAATTTTTCGGTAAGTTAAAGAAATTATAAGCTGTTCTAAATCTGTGCAAACTACTTTGCTAGAAAACTGGAAAATTTGAATAGGAAATATACTTAAACGGAGGTATTGACATTTGCATTTTATCCTCTTTGAAGTCCAGTTACTAAAAAACCAGTTGTCGTTTCCAGTTGATGAAAGATGATATTTCCGTCGACTGTTACCTGTCAAAACACAGGCGCAGCATGAGGTTGTGAAAGTGTGCTGCGCGCAAGAAGAAAATCACGAGTGCCGAAGAAGCTCCAAATGCAAGTAACGCCACCTCCAAGAAAATGCATGTTGAAATCTGGGGTCTGGGAAATACTATTTTTATGCAATTTCCGAGGGTCATTGCAATAATTAAATCCCAGGGAAAATTCAGTGGTTAGTTGTTTGTTTGTCTCATCTCTAGAGTTTTTTGGGAACGAGAATAAAGACAGGGGGAAAAACAAAGGTATAAACAGAGGCTTTACAATGTTTACATGATTGGGGGCGGTGGAGGGTAGAATTTTTTCCCTTTTTTTCACTCCACTATGTTACGTTTCTTGCCGCTTGAGGATTGTATAAACAGACACTGAAGAGACTTACATACACAGACAACAATTCGAAATTTAAAGTTGGCCCAATTTTATGGTAATTTTTTAAAAAAAGCTTTCAGAGAATAACAAAGATATTTTTTGGAGATTTTAGCTGTACGCCATGGCGTATGTGTGTATATGGACGCTACCCACCTGCGAAATGAAATTTAAGCTGCCATGGGGTTTTGCCCTTTTTTATCGAAACATACTTATGGCCAGTAGTATTTTAACAGCTCAGTTTAACTTACCTAATTAAGTAAATGGAGACTTTCCACACCCTTAGAACCTATAGCTAGGGTTCATTTCTTATATGAAGACTTTATTCTTACATGTAAGAGCAGGCCAGCAAGTTGTGCAGCTTTACGATTACAGAAGATTATGATCCTTCAAAATGATGTGAAGACAGCCACTTTACCGAGAAATGTTCCGAAATACCGTTTTCTTCCAAAAAATATTTTGCGCCCAGACTTTAAAAACCAAAACCAGTAGAAAAAACTACTGAGTGTTGAATCTTTAGATCTTCTTTTCTCTTCTGTCCTGTTTGTCAGTTCGTTTTTCTTTTCCCCCACAATTGGCTGTAAAGTTCTCATTGGGCATGCCATGTCCAATACATCAGAAAAACTTACACTTGTAAACTAATTCATGTTTGAACCATTTCATCCTTTGTCGGAAGAATTGGCAAAAGAGTAACAGATCGTTTAAAGAAATTAGCGAGCTGTTTAAGATGTAAGCGTATGGCGTCTACTGTTTGTTTTTATTTCATTATCTATCTATTTATTACTATGATTATTATTATTTTTTTAATTAAAAAGGACATCCATGCATGGAACATTTGAGAAAAGTAGGAGGTAACTAGTGTAACGCCTACCGGTGGCGACGGAGGTGTGTTGTGAAAAGTTTTTAAAGGTGCATTAAACTCTTGTACGTTTAAACGGAAGGCCCGAGAATTGTAAATTGTAAAGCTGTAGGTACGATATGCGTAACATTTTAAAGACATGGAACATAAGAACATTCGCCTAAGTGAAACTGTTATTTTTTAATTCTCTTGTAAATTATATGTGAACTGTTTTGCGAACTAGACGGAATTTTTGAAGGGGAAAAATATGCTGTTTTGCGAACTAGACGGAATTTTTGAAGGGGAAAAATATGCCATACACATTTTGGCTGGAATCAAAAAGGGAAAGTAACGACCGACAAGCTTAATTCGAGCCAAGAACTCAGGCAAGTGTTTCATCAGCCTTGTTGTAAGCACGAGGTATAAGTATAAAACATGGTCGATCATGAGTGAATGCGACAAGTCAAAACTGACTGTCGCAAATGGCCTCTCTAAAGTCAAAAAGGAGTAAATAAATAACGTGCTTATTTTACCATAGACGTGAATATCGACACTTTATTTTTGCTATAATTACTGCTGATAGAAAACTAGAGAATAGCTGCTAAATGAATATTACTGGTTGAACTTAAAACTTTATAGCACCTAATTCATAAGTTGTTCATGTCAGCTAACATGTACAATAAAAGTTCTGAAAGATAAAAACAAATAATGAAACAGGAATGACCATGAATGTGGTTATAACGCGAAAATGTTATAGAGCTGATATATTAAAAAGGTAAGTTAAAATGTCTCTAACAAACTTTAATAAAAAATAGCTCGGCAAACACTATTTAAGAAGGATCTGTTTTATGTCAAAAGCAAATTGAGTAAAATGCATCAAAGTAACACCTGACAGTTGTATTTAAAATTTGCATAATTGTCGTTGAATTTTGATATGAGCAAGTTGAAGTTCTCTTAATTATTGCTAGATAAACGGGCAGCTTCGGCTTCGTATTTACCAGATGGCAAAAGAAAAAGTGCTTAAAGAATAGTCACTTTGAATTTTATTAGGTATGCCAAGTTGCCCTCTTTTCCGATAGAAAAGGACATTAGGAAAATAAATACACAAAGTGCTATACTGCAAGTTCGTCCCTGTACAGGTGGAAGACGAAAGCCGTCTGACAAGCGCTTACTGAAGACAAGACCTCCTGTTTTCTATTACCGCGTTGTCTAATATTTGGTTTTTAGCGTTTTAACACTCCATTCAAAAAAATTTACAAAGCTTTATCTATTCTGCATTTTAAAATAAATGGTAAAAAGGAAGCAATACCTAAGGAAAGAACTACATAGGACTATAGTACAATTTAAATGTTGGTAGTCCAAATTTCTGTCATGCATACAGACCTTCAAGTTCGTATCCAAAATAGCTGAATGAGTTGGACTAAACTAAACAGTTAGTTACAAAACGCAAGCATAAAATTTCTTTTTATTAGTATTATTATTTCTTATTTCTTCACGAAATCTTTGACTTTTCGACGAATCTGTTTATTTTTCCACAAACAGATGACGGGGTTTGAGAGTGAATTAAGAAAAGCCAACGTCTCTGTCCAGCTGTAGTGGTTGTAAGTTTGTAAGTCACGACTCAATATCTGATGATAGAAAGTCACAAACAACACGGGAAAGTTTAAGATCGTGTAAACTACAACAATGAAAGCGATGCTCCTTGCAAGCTTAGCTTCTGTTTGCCTCCGAAGATTTTCAGCGGCTTGGAGTTTGACCTGAAGCTGTCGACGATTCCTTCGTACTACGACTACAACGCCAAACTGAGTCACTCCGGTCACCAGAAGACAAATAAGCCAGAGAACGAGGTGAGTACCTCTCGCTGCTCGGTTGATTTTAGCCCATTGCAATGCGGTCAACAAAATGTTTAGCATCCATATGCCCAGCATATACTTCAAGATACGACTGTAAGAGAAAAGAGTGTTGTATCTAACATGTAGTCGAATAGCTACGAATCTTTCATAGCTTATTGCGGCTAAAGTCGTGAAAGACACTCCAAAGCAAACGAAGAAGGAAGCGCCGTACATGACCATCACAAAACAAGGAACTGAACGATGCTGGTTTTCCATGAGTCTGTAGGTTATATAACCTGGTTGAGCCATGAGGCCGACAAAAACATCAGACAACGCCAAACAGGCTATGAACAGATTCGAAGGCGTCCGAAGATAGGACGAGCTTGAGATGGCAGTCACAACCAAAACGTTCGTTATAACGGCCAGAGGGGCTGCAGCGATGTTGACGATAGCCGATATCAGGTTCATGGTGTAACGTTGGGAAGCTCGATGAAAGTCTGGATCAGGAAGATGGAAACAGTAAGAGTCATTGATAGAGATGTTGTCATCCATTTGGCGCCGTGTGCAGCCTTGACTGTCTTTTTTAATTCAAGAGCGAAAGCTTCCGGCGTTTATAATATGAGCGCTTATTTACGAAGATACCCTAAAAGTTTAACAAGGAAAAAGTGCTAGTAATATATTCCACTTTTAAAATACACACGTTTAGCCGTCTGGCTGCTTATTTTTGCAAAGACCATTGAGAGAAATAATAAAGTTGGATCCATGGCAACGCTAAAATGAATGGCATATGCCATACTTAAATTCCATGTTTAGGTAACCAGCGTGAGATTTTGCTCTCAATTATATTTACCAAGACATGCATCTCCGGTTTCTGCCGGTGCTCCATATTACAGTTCCTGGTTTTTTTTACCTCAAATTCAAAACTATATCCATGAGTTTGATTTTTACATTACCACAAGAGTGTTGTTAAACGCGCCGGGCTTGAAACGGATGGGCTACAGGTCCTCGCTATATTTTCGTACCTACAGTGGCACCACGCTATAACGAAGTGTCACGGTACCGAAAAAAATGTTCTTTATAGCGGGGTCTTCGCTAAGGCGAAAACCCCGTTACAACGAAATATCTGGTTAACAACAAAAATACTCGTTATAGCGGGGTAACCAAACTAAACTAAGCTGAACAATGAAGTATACAGCACCCGAAACAGTCTACAGACTTGTGAACAGCTACATTTAGATAAAGCAAAGTATTAAAGGTCAAAGTTTTACTATCTTCACGATAATAATAGTAATAACAATAATAATAATAATAATTGTTGCAAGTTCGAATGTTTAAAAGGGTAGGTAGTTTGTACTCCAAACAGAACACAGAGATGTCGGAAAACACAGCAAGGATATTTATTCCACACGGACGCAGTAGTTCCTCACAAGACTCCACAACAAGCACACGCTAGGCTTGTAAATACACTTGACCTCCGTCACTCTTGTATAGACACACGGCCTCTGCCTAGATATCCACGTAACCTCTCTCTTACACTTCACGACCTCTGTCGATACTTTACAAAGCCTCCAAACTTTACACACGACCTTCATCCCATTTAGGTAAACACTACTGGCTCACGAGATTATCCTCTCAACACTCCTGGGAAAAAGCCCATCTAAACACTACACCGATTCTCTTATATACTTTACGGCGAGAGATTCTAGAACTTTCCGGCCCTACTAAATAAAGAAACATTACAATAAGAAGCTATTTACAGTAACATACGCAAACGGCTTAAAATAGAATTACTGAGTCACAATGATACAGCACTAATTAATTAAACATGCTAGAAGATTCGAGACTAAATTAGCATATTCGCGAATCTTCACGTAAGTTACGCAACAATTTTTCGTAACAATAATTTATTTCTTATAGAGCGCTATTGACCAATAGAAGTCGTGTTTGGCTTATCAACCATTTGTCGTTTTTACTGACTGTGTGCGCCGGGAGAAAATATTCGTTATATAGCGGGGCAAATTGTGCGTTGGGACCGTCAAAATCAATTCGTTATAGCGGGGATTTCGTTATAGCGGGGTTTGTTTCCACATATTTTACTGTAATTCTGCAGGTCTTTCAAATGTTCTTCGTTATAACGGGGTCTTCGTTTTAGCAGGGATCGTTAAAGCGGGGTGCCACTGTAGTTGTCCGTCAACGCCAACACGTGCTTCTTCTAGGGCAGTTAATGACAAAATATGTTTATTTTCTGCCAGCCAATCGAATATCCCATTAAAATATTCAAGACTTATTGCGCTCGAGCGCATTGAGTATGAAATAGTAGATACCCAAAGAGGCAAATAGTGCCGTTGGGTGTGACCATCTCAGTTCCAACAAGAGCAGAGCAAACTTATTGTTTTATTAAAAACGCCACCAAAAGGCGTTTTTTTGGTCACCAAGAAATACTCGTTTATACCTCCGAAGATTAGGAGTTTATCAAATTAGCGCCGGATTTTTGCGGCTTGCAGAATGCAGGTTGACAGGCGACAACACTTGTTAATGGGTATGCTATGTAGAGTATGTCCTCAAACTTATGTAGATCGTGACAGACCGCTTGTCAAGGATGACGTGAGTTGAAAACTGAATAGAAGGCCGGCCATCTGCTTCACCCATACAGGTTTGAAAAAGTCCTTACCACCTGCGAAATGAGTGTGAGTGGACTCGAACAATGAGCGGTGAAGCCTGTGCTGACCTCCCAATCAGATTCCCAATAGCAAGGGTTACTCAGAGATTAAGAGGAAGTAGCTTCGATATAATATTATATGGAGATAAGCTCCTCATTTATTTAGATATTCTCGCTGGCTTAATAGGAATAGGTTTTTATTTCCTGCTTGGTGAACGCTTGTTGTCAGAAGAGATATTTAGCTTTCTGAAATAAATCCAGTCCAGATTTAGATTGAGATTGTGCTGGGATATAACTGACATATGACACCTTTATACTGAAGGCAATAGGCCCGTAAATTTTACCTTTCTACATCCAGTACCCATGTGTTTCAGATATAGTTATGCAAAAAAAGTCAATTCTTGCTTGCTAGATAAAAATACTACAAGGTCCTTACTGTTTCGTATGGTACAGTTTAGGGAACTGTCAACGTCTCCTACATCAAGGAACGATTGGTGTATCAAGTACACGTGTATCCAAAAGATATATTTAATTAACCAAGTGCGAGGGCTGTACTGGGAGAATATCAGCCAGAGGTCTTGACAGTACGGACCGAGCGCAGCGAGGTCCGTACAAAAAAGACCAAGGGCCGATATTCTCCCAGTACGGTCCCAAGCAAGCTTGGTTAATAAGAGATTCATTACACGACTGAAATTGTTTAGAAGAAAAGCCTAAATGATAGACTGCAAAGACAGCATAAACTTCAAGCGCGCAATTTTTATGTAGAGCCGCAAACTGAACGTTTACTCAAGTCTAACGTTTCCAAAAAAAAAGAAAAACAAATTTTGGAAGAAAACAAAAATAACATTTTATGTAGAGTAAATACTTTTAGAAAAAGGAAAGAACCAAAACTAAGAGAAAATCTTCGTGCGGGATAATTCGGGACAGTGCCCGGTCCAATACTTAGAGAATATTGGACCGGCAATGGAGCAATCTGATTGGCTGATTTTAGTTATCGGCCTTCTGAACTAATCTTTTGGGGCCAAAAATGGTAGTTCCACGGGCGTCGCCATGCAGGATAATAGTAGTCCTATTTTGAACAAATTGTCCTGTACGTCGTCAAATTAAATCCGGAATTCTCTAGTTAATTATCAAAAGAGGCCAAAGCAACTTTAGCATTGTCTTCATTTTAGCTAGTGGCGAAGAAAAAGGCTATTTTCGTGTCGTTTCGATAGGACACCTGAGTTTTGACTGCCGCACGTACTGCGGGCTCAGCCACCGTATGCAAAGTTGGTCTCATGCAGTTAATTTCCCAGATAACCAAGCCTTCAGCAATGATAGATGCCATTTCTTCTCTAAGGCTTGGCGCCTTAATTAGCTAGGTCGAAATGGCGCTCCGTTAGGTAAGGCGAATATTACGTGTCTGTTAGACTCAAGCTTAGGCTACGTGGAGGGATTGAGTAACACTGAAACTGGCACTGGCACTGACACTGACACTGACACTGACACTGGCACTGACACTGACACTGACACTGACACTGACACTGGCACTGGCACTGGCACTG
>JAEMPF020035357.1:0-11223 GCA_022496165.2 Catalaphyllia jardinei | reverse complement strand
TCAGTCTTTTTTCTCCTTCTCCACCCGTTTATCTTGCTTTTCTTGCCATCCTTTCCCTTTTTCTCCCCTTTACGTAGCTCTTCTTTGGCCTAGAAGAGCAGTCAAAATAAGGTGAAATTGAAGTCTTTAGCACTGTTTTCATAAATCCAGACATATATATATTAGTTATATTACTGTAAATATTCATTATTTAATTTTGTTTTTATATTTTATTTCCGTTGACTACAGTACTTTTAGTGGTAGTAAAAATAGGGGGTCTATGGACCCACTCCATGGATCTGGTCTATGGACCAGGGGTCCATGTTTTGTACTTTCCCACAAATAACTAAAGGGCAGGTGCCAGTCACATTGTCCAGTCAAACACGTTTTTGGCCAGTCAAAATAAAACCCAGATAGCACAGTGAGAGTAATCCCTCGGCATTTGAATTCATTTGTTTATACACCTGTGTGGAGAGAGATACTATGAGTTACAGTGAATTGTCTTGCCATGACGAACACAATGCAATGCCCCTAACTTACACTTTACAGCTTGATCTGAACTGATTAGGCAGGCAACTCAGGCCTGAATTCCAAATGTCATGCTAATGCCATGTCAAACTCAAACAAAAATTTGCCTCGGCAGTGGCGTGACAAAAGAACAGCAGACTGTAGTTTCAAACGTTGAATTTAAGTTTGCTCTGCTGTAGACCATTCTGAACGCTAGAAAGCAACGGCAGCTGATGCAGTGGACTGTGTCAACTATGCATTCAGTTTGGCACAGCAAGAGCATGCCATTTAATGCCAAGCTGCACTACTGCCATGCTGCTTCATTGGCAAGGCCTGCTGTGCTAAGTCGTCCTGTCAAGCTCAATGGTTTCAAACATCGTGCTATAGCCCTGCTTAAGTCAAATTAAATTCTTCCATTTAGTTCGGCACAGTAGTAAGAACAACTCTCTGATAGCCTATTCTTATACTTAAATCTTGTAAATTACTGGTAGGTATGAAGATCCTCTTGGGAAACCTACTACATTGCATTTTAGTAACCAAAGGTTACTCACTCACTCATACCCTTTATGCCTAAGTGGCATGTAGGGCAATGTGCTCCCTCCACATCTGTTGATCCCTTGCCATAAGCGTGATGCCTCTCCAGGTCTTCCCCATCTCCTTGATTTCTTTCTCCACTGTTGGTCACCACATGATCTTGGGGTGGCTCCTCTTGACTGTTTCCCTTCTGGCATCTGATATAAAGCAGTTTTTGCAATGGAAGCTTCTTGAGTGACGTGGCCAATCCACCTCCAGCGTCTTCCCATCAAGATGGTAGTTATTGGTTCATTTCCACACCAAAACCTCTTTTTGACAACTAGGCCCAGTCAACTAACTCTGACTTAAGCCATGTGGGGGAGGCAGTTGTTTTCAAACAAAGTTTTATAGGGGAGGCTCTGCTCTGAAGTCCAAACCCTTATCCTTTTATGGACCACCTTTTGACAAACACACCAGTGTACCTTCCAAAGAAAATTGTTCCTCTCTTACCTGCCTACAGCAGGCACCTTCAGTTGCATCAGTAGACAGTTATTTTGAAAAGCCACTTTGAGTTCCAAAACAACCGTTTTCCCAACCCTTTTTCTGTACTTCAACTGGTCTAGAGTTGTCGCTAAGAACCTACTGGCAGCAAAATTTGCTGGCTGAGAAAGAGGTGATCGCTGGCTGGATTTTGGCAAGTGATCAACTGGTACTTGACAGGAAAACAAATGGTGTTTGGCTAGGCACGTACAATCACTCAGTATCTGAAACATATTGAACTGTCTTAATGAAAAGTTTGAAATAAATTCCTGACTACCTTGAGTATTGTTCCCACAACATGTATAACAAGTAAAGTAATTTAAATTTAATCTTGGTTAGAGCTCTTGTTTAGGATATTCCCTTTCCGTGTACTGTCTGCTATCTTGTAAACAGAAAGCTTGATAGCCCTGTATTCAAGGTGTTGCAAAAGATTGGGGACAAAAATTTTGTTCAAGGTCCCTCATGAAAAATGGTCACTGGCTCAATGAGAATCTTAGCCAGGAGACTATTTTGTTAGCTACAACCCTAAACTGGTGATTAAAATTCCTACCCTTTTTCTATAGCCCCAACTTAAAAGGGGTACAGCTTTTGGGTAGAACTTCCTCATATTCAGCAATGAGGCTGAGTACTAGGATATGAAAAATTTTGCGGATCAAGGAGGGTGTTATCCAGTGTGGTAACACCCACTGAGATCTGCAAAATTCTTCACATCCTAGGAAAGCCAAGTTCAGTGATTTATTATTTATTCAAAATATTGTCATGACATTATGTAAATTCTAGGAGAAACATAGACTTGGAAAAAATCCGAGTCCCAGATGGGATTAGAACCCAAGAATATTTTCAAACTCTTAAAGGAGAAAATAAGCTCTTTGTTTTTGCTCACCAAAAATAACACAACCTCATACCCAGGTTTTCTGGGTCTACAGTTCAATAATCTGCAGCAGGCTGCACTTTTGACGTCATTTTGATGTTATATATTGGTTCAATAATCTGCAGTGGGCTGCACTTTTGACCTCATTGGTTCAATATGACAAAGTTCCTTCCAAATTTGGTCAAAAGCAGCTGGTTATGGTGAATTATGCATGTAGTTTTAACCAGTCAGAAACAGGGAAAAATTTTGAATGAATAATAAAGTTCATTATTGACTTTTAGGACTTTTCTCTCCTCTCATGGGTACTTAACAATCTACAGATTGACAGATCTATCGAGGGGGAGGGGGGGACACACATTGGGAGAGTTTGACGCTAGTCATGATGGTGAACTTTGTCAATTTCAGGTTATTTTGAACATGCGCCTGCGAACAACAGATGGTCAAGCGACCTCTTCCATTGTGCTGGGACTGGTGGGTAAAACAGCTGATTTCCTGTCAAACTATATTTTGCTGTTGCCACCAGAATATGTTGTCATGACATATTTCTCAAGTACTGTGGTTTATATCAATGGAATACAGGTAATCAAAGGCTGGAGAGTATGTTAATAGATTAGTCACTTAATGACTATACTGTGTTCTTTCTTTAGGGTAACTTTTTTGTTTCCTTTTTGGGGGGAGGATTATTATAAATAGGTTGCAATACACTATCTAAAATACAGTGCAAGGGAACTGATTGTTAGTCATTCCAAAAACTTGGGTTTTGGAACAATTGAATAATCAGGGTGCAAGCAAATTGATGACATGATTATTCTTGCAAGTGAAGTATGATCCTCGCAGTAAATTTTCCAATTTAAGCAATTGGAAAGAAGCCTGAAAAAAATCAGGGCTTCAACGGGATTCGAACCCATGACCTCCGCGATACCGGTGCGATGCTCTACCAACTGAGGTCATGGGTTCGAATCCCGTTGAAGCCCTGATTTTTTTCAGCCTTCTTTCCAATTTCTTAAATTGGAAAATTTACTGCGAGGATCATACTTCACTTGCATCTATAACCGCAGTTCAAATATGAATTATTTCATATACACTTTACATCATGATTATTCTTATAAAAAACCCTTGCAATAAACTTAAACCAGTCGGATTAGAAGAAAATCTTGTTAGTATTGACAGGACATGTGACTTCGTTTCCGATTGGAGGGGACAAGGGACATAATTGTAGGGAGCCCTGAGGCTATAAAATGCCCAGTGACCCTTTCAAAAGAATTCTACACTTTCATTTCTAGCTGGTAGCTTGATTAATTTCCTCAGGCTTCTCATCACTTTGAGAGGCGCCACGCACCTCTCGTAAGGTCTAACAGGATTGGCCGAGAAAACAATAGAATAAACAACAGAAACAATGGCCCTAGTCCTGAAAACAATAGAGGTGGATGACTCCGGGAGCAAATAAAATTAGAGGTTCCGAAGAGGTGCATGACTACTGCACTTTGAACTGTACGTGTAGTTTCTGTGACCCAGACATCTTGCTAGTGTAAGTGGTGTCATTAGCATGGCATCGTATCCCCGCACCTTCCTATAATGTGATTGGTCAAATCAAGCGGAATGCGCGAGTCTGTTGTTAAAAAGGTGTCAAAAGTGATTCAAGTAGCAGTACGGCGCGTAGCATGCTACAGTTAATTTTATTTATTTTTAGTATCATTTCCTCTCAAACAAAACCAGGTTATTTGGTATCCTAAGCAACAACCTAAAAAGAGTACAGTTATGCCCACAACATACGGCAGCCATGGAAGTCCCAACGAGGACGCACTTGAAGCTGAAGATTGTGAACCTCTCCTGCTGACTGGTGATCCTGAGAGCTCGATAGAGGAAGTCGACAGAGGATCCGAAGAGGAAATGGCTTCCGTGTGTACATTAGTCAGACCGAATTATTTTGAATTCCGTGCCAGGTTACGCGAAATTCCAAACTACCAGTTGATTTTAATTGCTTATCAGCTTCTAGCCGTAACATCTTTCAGCGTTTTCATATGCGTGAACACGCAGTCTGCGTGGGGAATTTTCGCGCCAATTTCGGTCGCCGCTGTAATGTTTGGCGCGTTTTTACATCGCAATTACCGCGAGGGGCGGATGCCCTTCGTTGACCCCATAATGGCCTGGCTGCACAGCTGCTGCAAAGTTCAACCTGTGCAGTTCACGTGGCTAACACCTGATACAGAAGACTGATTAAGAAGGCATTTTTTTGTAGATCAAAAGAGGAGAAACGACACTAAATGATCGCTGATGTCTATTACTCACGCTGTTGCCGCTATACTTGGTGGCGCGCGTCTTACAATTGAACATGCAAATGTAGACAAGCACGGTTTTCAACACAGAGTGAAAAGGAAAATTATGCATTCTCGTCGTAATTTGGCATATTAAGTTTTAAAATGTCTAGGTTGGTTAAAAGAGGCTTGCGGTAGAATTCCAAAAGTAACGGGCCCTCTGAAAATAACGGTTCCCGAACGTATAAATAGTAGACAAATGCGTTTCGCTAGCATGTTTTGGTGTAGAATTTTAAGGCCCTTCTTTGACAGCAGCTCCCTTAGTTCGGTAATAACGTATTGTTAAAAGTCCTCGGTAGTTTAGGTCTGTTCTTGTTCGCATTCTTGTCCAGCTTCGTTGTAGTGACTACAATAAGAACGGGACTCCTCTTCAAGGGAACCAAAACATTTCAGGTAAAAAAAATTCTGACTGAGTGGACACGATATTCGGCTCTGGCTATTACTCACAGATTTGTTGCACGAACGACATCTTGCAACTGGTCTAGGACAGGTTTCGACATCGCCGCACAGTACAGTAATAGCAGTATTTGGCAGAATGATTTCTTCGTTGCGCCGAAGTCGAATTCCATTTCTTTGGCGAAAAGACCATAGCGAATAATAAATATGTATATGTACTTATCCTTTATTTGAACACGATAAGGTTTGAAGCTTAGAGCTTAATAGAGGTTTATATTTAAAACAGGGATAGCATTAGTTACAAAATACCCTCGCTACAAGAGTATTTTATCCAAAATATATAGTAAGATTCTAATATATAAGGTACAAATGTTAAAATGAATTTAAATTATTTGCCTCCAAGTAAATTGTCTGCAGCATTAAACATAAAATAGTTAAGTACTGTTTAAAACACGTGCTGCGAGTGTTTTGAACGGCTTCAAAAATCCGCGATAACACCTACCTGCGAATTTTTGTACTGTTTCAAAAACCCGAGAAAACACTTGCACGCGAATTTTTCTACTGTTTCAAAAACCCGAGAAAACACGTGCATGCGAATTGTTGTGCGGCTTCAAAAACCCGAGAAAACGCGTGCATTTCAATCGACAAAAATTCTGTTGTTTTCGTCGAGAGCTTTTTGAGTCGAAGCTTTTTGCCTCAGTCCTCATTATTTCCTTAGAAGAGTCGTGGTCATTTGTAATGCCTCCAAAAAGAGCTTTTAGAAATTCTAAAAGTGTTGAGCAAGAACGGAATGTGAGCGATTTATTGGGGCCACCTCGTGATGTAGTGGATGTTCCCGACTTAGATTTCAATTACGAAGTTAGG
This sequence comes from Catalaphyllia jardinei, assembly GCA_022496165.2. Lineage (NCBI taxonomy): Eukaryota > Metazoa > Cnidaria > Anthozoa > Scleractinia > Caryophylliidae > Catalaphyllia > Catalaphyllia jardinei. The sequence goes on along the minus strand of JAEMPF020035357.1, from coordinate 5,238 downwards.
GATGAAGAATTATGTAACTTGCCAATGCCCAGTGAAGTATTTCATATAGAGATGTCTAAGTCAGTGTTTCACAACTGCACGTTTAATTTTGCAACAAAGTAAAACCATGTGTATCTTTGTATTGTAAAATATTATCCAGGGAAATGAAATAAATATTGTGAACGCGGGGTGAACTATTTGTACGCCTGTTATGTTGGTTGTTAATGTGTGATTATCATTATACATGAATTTTTAATATAATTGATTGAGATCTTTATATAAAGATTACGTGTGATCTTTATATAAAGATCATGGTAGTCGTTCTCATTAAAAATTCAGCGATAATTGTATTGTTTAGGCATTCAACCCCACTTTTCCCTGGGACTGAAATCAAGTCCCTTCCCTGGCTTTTCAGAATGACCATGTTTTACCAGGTATAAAGGTTCATGCACGTGATCAATTTGACGTCTCTGATAGGGTCATGTGCTTATGAATTATTAAATAGGTTTTTGAAATCCATTTAAAATCTTGGTAGTGCCTGGGTAGGGACTGGATCGACTGTGCGGGCATGCCTGTGAACTAGCTTGGTGTAGCTAAGTGCATGACCACGATAAACAAACATTTGACATTTTGAGTTCCTTGAAATAAGAGTCCTTCTTCACCTTGCGATAAAAAAAACAGTAAACTGGCTCAGAAATGGGTCGAGACAGCGTTCCAAAGAATAGCGCCTCTATAGCTAATAGAGTTTTTAAGAAACTGCGAGTTGAAACGCGGGACAATTATGTTGCTGCTCCTTCTGAAGTTGAACGCAGTGCAAGGTTTATTTGCATTGTCAAGGATGAAAGAGCCGCAGGTGCTTCACCTATAAACACGCTATGGAGTAGTTTAATTAATGGAAGTTTGTAATAAAAGGTTTAAGTATTCCAAATCGAAAGTCGGTATACTCTCTCAGTAGGCATATCGCGGGGTTAGTTGTATATTATTATTACGTATAATTCAAAAGACGCGCGATTTTTCCATCAGTTTACCGGCACAATACACCATAGCTAATTAATAATAATAATAATGGGTCTTTATTTCCAAAAGATAAAAGTACATATCTTTTGTTACATTATACACTCATAAAAACTACCCTAAAAATTTCACTAGTTTAACTAGAAACTTTATTATTTTGTGCTTAAAAATCAATCTATTTACATAAGATGTCTTGAATCGTTCTGTATTAACCTTGAGGAGGGCCAACTGTTCTTTACGCAGATTATATTTATTCTCCTTTTTGGTAGTAAATTGGAGCCTAGTTGATGGTTATCTACAGAGGTAATAGCCTTTAAAATCTTACGGTCCTGTCCATATAAAAGAGCCTTGATGGAAACGGGGAAAGAAACAAAGCGGCGCTTCTCCTTTCTAAGGGGCCTTAAAACATGCAAACATCTGTTTGCTTTGACTAGCGTCTGTCTTACATGTTCACTGACCTTGCAATTACTTTGTAGGGTAACTCCTAATAAAGACAGACTGTTACACTGTGGGATATTGCAAATTTGCTCATATATATGGGTTATTGAACAAGTTTGTTCGGTCATCAAGATGGCTGGATATTGGCCAAGTTCTTTTCTTGCGTGTTTATGGACCGAGACGAAGCCGAGGTCCATAAACTCGCAAAAAAAGAACGAGGCCAATATCCAGCCATCTTGACCGAACAAACTTGGTCAATAAAGGATTTATTATGTGGCTTTCAAGGAAATTTTTCTTGCGGGATACAGCGGGTAGTCCCGAGCGGGCTCCATCTTACCCGCTCGGGTAGCCAATCACAGCGCGCAATGTGGGTCATCTTGCCCGCTCGCGGGGCTAGCCATATAAGAATGTTATTGTACTTCTTCCTAACGATGAGTTCCTTGCATTTGCTAGGGTTACAAATCATATTATTCTTTCTAGACCAATTTGACTTATCAGAGTGCGCGCACTGATCTGTTTATTATGTAACATGGGGTACACCGTCAAAAGCTTTTCTTAAGTCAACAAACGCCACAGCAACCATTTTATTGGCGTTAATAGCTGTTCTCCAGGTTTCTAAGAGGTGTACGAGCAATAGCTCAGTAGAATGCCCCTCAAGATAGGCCCACTGTTTATCTATAACCAGCTTATTTTGGAAAACATGACTAACGATAATTTGTGACCGGCACAAGATTCCATTATCTTGCTTGCAACACTTAGACTGAAGCGATATCGATCTATTGTTATTTCTACCAGCTTCGTCGTCTTTCTTATACACCGGAATCAGACGACCTTTCATCCATTCGGTAAATGTTTTTCCGAGGTGAGCACAGAATGAGAATAGATCTGTCAAGTGAGAGACAATGGCAGGCTCAGCTGGTTTTAATATTGAATTTAGGTGGAAAGTCACCTAGACCTGCAGATTTATTTAGCCTTACTGGATTTCATGTCGATCTTTGATATCTCCCTCATGATATAGTGCACCAGGGCTGTAGAATGCCTGCTTCTTGATGTAAAAAAATCGCTTAAATGGAGGGAGAGTCGTAAGCATACAACCACGCGCATCGACGTTATCCTAGCTTGTTTTAAAATCTTACAGGAACCTTGTGATAACAGTACTTTCAAGTACTAATGAGTTATTCATGTTAAAAAATTCGTTTTACTATTATTAATCTTTTTATTATAACATTTTCTTGCCTTCCTGTTGAACCCCGAAAGTAACGGCGCTTTGACGAAGTCACCAAAAGAGAAACTCTGATCTCAATCGCAATGCGGATGGAACAGCCTGACTGCATGAACTAACAAAGTGTTATTTGTTATTTTATTTCGAACTTAACTAAATTAAATATTAAATTAACTATTTCTCTAGCAGCAGAGTCAAACGAGATACTGTAGGGTTATCTGTTGCCTTGCGATACAATTAGCAATTATTAAAAAAAGAACTTCATGTAAAGCGCGAAGATTTCTGCTACGTATAATACACTGTTCACTTTTTGTCACTGAAGCTTTCCTCAGTTGTGACTTGGAAAGATACTTCGCCGTATGCCCATGACCGCACGTCTGATGGGTCTCACTTTCCAGCAGTAAATAACAGGGTTTAAAGATGAATTAAATAACATCAGGGTCCATGTGTAAATTGCAATCAAAAACATCTTTCTGGATGCATTTCATCCATACAATGCAATGAAAGCCATACTAAAACTGTGCGGCAAATAACAGACCAAAAACACGAGATACACAAAAAATGTACCGACTGCAGATTTGCTGGCACTAGCAACATTTGTGGCTATCTCTCGGTTTTGTGCTGCTTGCTGTATTTGCAGAGCTTGGATTTGGCTTTTGTGTCGTCGCACGGCCAGATAAATCCTGGAATATAAGCACGCTGAGGCCACGTAACATGTTACAATAATAACTGGCAAAACCACGTAACTAATATTCATGGAGACCAACAATCTGGATAGCGAAAGAAACGTACTGACCGCCCACATCAAGACTACTACAACAACAACACGCTTGTCACAAGTTCCTGGTATCTGAGATGAAGATGAATTGCCAAGAACCTGGCTACACTCAGGGATATGACGCCTAGAAACGAAGCTGCAGACAGCACGACGGTGATAAACGTAAATATGGTATAATCGGCACAAGTTGGATAGCTGTCAATGTTTTTCTGTGACCACTTGATCAGAAATGCGGTGGCAAAAGGATGGCACAGTAAACCATCACCAAGATCAGTAAAAGCAAGACTCAGAAGCCATGTTCTTAGAGGCTTTGACAAGGAGGAAGCTTTTATTAGCGCCTGGATTGTGACGCTGTTCAAGACGATAGCGGTAATGGTTGGGAGAATGTTTAAGACACAGCTAACAATGTACCATGGATAGAAGTCTTCAACCTCGGTACCAGTGGGCTGGTATATCAGTAACTCGGTACAGAGAGGATTTTTCATTACTTTGAATTACTTCACAGGAAACGTTTACCCAGAGGTTGTTTCAGCTCAGCAAAAAGATATAATCGTGACTTTTCTTATTCACAGACAACTTTGCTCTTGTTCCTGTTGTGTAGGCGCTCAAAACCAGCTGTCAGGCAGTGGAGAAATAGTACCAATTTAGTTTTGAGAGCAAACACGAATAAGCACTGTCTGTAAATAATTCGACCTAAGAGAAAATGCATTTTCCTTCCTTGAATAATGATCTGGAAACACAGATATGTTATTCGTGACTAATTGCAAATTTGAATACCGCGTATTTCGTCGATTAAACCCGCCGCCCGGTGTAGCTTGATTAAGAGCCTGAATGGAACCAGGATACGTAAAATTGGCCACTCTATATTGAATAAGATAAGTAGTTTAAATGAATGTGTGAAATTAGGGAAGACAGAATTACTAGACGATTGACAAGGAAAAAGCTAGTTACTTTGCCCACGATTCGCTCCGACGAAGGGCTAGCGCTCGAAACGTCAGCTTCTGAATCTCTTTACGGTGGCTAATTCACATTATCAACTCAGTTGATAAAACCAAATTATACGAAATAACTGCCGAGGCCGCTTGATGGGTTTATACCGTATTAATATTCTTTTACTCTTTGACTGCTAACTCTCTATATCCATTAACCTCTTGTAAACCAGGTGCTTCTAAATTTGTTCTCCTCTCGGCTAAAGACAGACAGAAAAAAGGGTGCGCAAAGAAAGGGTTATTATTTCGTTATGATAAGAGAAAGAAATAAACTGTACTATTGTTTAAGAAAAGATAGTCTAAATATGTGGATGAAAAATTGCGAAACTTGAAATTTGTGGTTAGACGGCCTCGGGCACCAACTGATTAAGAAAGTCTTTCTTTAATCGCGCCCGATCGAATGAATATTGCAATCACCTTTGCGCTTAAAAAAAAATAAAAAGAACCATTTTCTAATCTTGGTAATAATATGGTGCTTCATAGAATTTTCGTCAAGTTGAGTCTGAAAGTATTAGGGATGACAGGATTTCGAAATAATATGTTAAATATTACCACTCACCCATTGCATGCGGTAAAAGTTATCTCCTAGAGGGTTATTTCTTCCGGAGGTGATGCGGGTGACAATCAGATGTATATATATGTTAATTTTTTTCCTAATCTTCTTGGTGGCGAGCTTTATACGAATTGATTAGAATATGGAAATGTTCATGTACCCTCATGCACTACACATAAAGATACATGGAACTTTCAATGGACCTACCTGTACACAAAACACACATAAGGGAACAAGGAGATTTCCATATGCTTCAGTTGCAAGC
>JAEMPF020035356.1:0-11223 GCA_022496165.2 Catalaphyllia jardinei | reverse complement strand
CACACGTCCCCGATTCGCGCATCCAACGTAACAGTCCCCGTCCAAACTCTTAGTCACAGCCCGCCGTTCACTTCTTATTTACACTAGCAACTGGCAGCCAGTTATATGGATCGTGGCGCTGCCATTTTGGATAACGCAAATATGGACCTTCCCCTCCCTTTTAACCTGCTATTATGGGCGACTGCTTGGCTGGGGAATACGTTGAAGACAGAGAGAAATAGGAGTAGTTCTGCACCTCTTTCAGACCTGTATTTTGATTCGTTCTCTTAGCCTATAGTTCCTATTGTCTTAAGTGCTGGGGCTTTGTTAATTCATTTATCTATTGTTTGCTGAGCCAATCACAAACTCTCTTTGGAAAGCTAGAGGCATTCTCAGAAATTTAATGTTTTAAGGCTGAGTCTTGCAAGATTTGTGTTGTTTCGTTCCTTCTGAAAATCGTGATAGTGACTTTTCAGTATACCCCTATTCGAGTGATAGAAGTTTATGCTAACGTACTCGCTCGACTCTTAACAATGTTGCGTTTATGTTTTTAAAAATCTGACCACCGGTAGGTCTAGGCCATGGCTTACCCCACGTTTTGTCTTCTCCCGCAGCTACTTCCACTTCCATTTTGCGAAGCCCTCGCTGGACAGTGTGGTCTTAAATGGAAGTAAGTGCTTCTTCGAACTTTACGAAATTTCTGTAGTCCAGTTCTCTAACAAATAAATAGTGGAAAAGTAGCATTGAAATCAGAGGACAGATATAAATACCATTCGATTATCATCTGCGTCACACAAGAAATGCCATATTTAAGACTCTCGTAGCCGCAAAATTTCACTAAGAGCCAGTAAAGTAGGCCAAAGATTATTATTGTTTAGCATCGAATGGATTATTATGCTGCAAATACCAGTCCTCAATTATGGTATGTTCGCTTCCAAGTTCCGCGCCTAGCACTGAGTCAAATGTTCTGCCCGTTTGAAACAGACAGTCTGGCAATACGTTTAAACTGAAGTTAACTGAACATAAGGTCCTGATCATATTTGACGACTTACCAAGTTAGTTGAAGGTGCAAACTTGAACAACACTCTAGGTAAAATAGTTTAAGGAATACTTGCATCCTTGGACATCTCGTAGTGATACGTCACGTCACGTGTTCACCCCGGCGACAACAATACATATCGAGCCATGAACTTATCGCACACATCGGAAAGAAAAATATGAAACACTGCTATCTGGGCCTCTCTTGGTTTTGAATTTCCTGGTTTTCTCTAGCTAGTCTCGCTTTTCATTTCCCTTAAAAATCAAGGTTTTAAAATGAAATAAATAAATAAAATTAGGGTTTAACAACGCACGTTTTGATTGGATAGCTACGCACTTTTCATCATAGGACATTATGTTAATTGATGGAAACGCATGAATTAATATAACTGGTAACCTGTCCACTGAAAGCTTATATAGCCGGATGTAAGAATAGTGTTTGTATTGCGGATCGGCAAGTCATTTGAACGTGAAATCAGGTGATGGCGAAACAAAGAATTTTACTGGTACGTACAATGAGCGACAAAAGTAGTTGAGACACTTTAAAAGAAAGACGATTTTCGATACCTAAGAATTTGTTGTATTTTATTTGCATCTAGCGTTAAATCTCTCATACCCCCGGCCCCCCAATTCAATGTTGTGTAGGCGCTGTGGTCTGTGCAGTCAAAGAAATAGAAAAATCAACATTGTTTTGGGGGAAAGGGGGGAAAATGTTTCCAAGACGCAGAAAATCGAATTTTACTGCCTAGTGTCTCAACACTTTTGTCGCTCATTGTCTGAAACAGTAAACTTGTTTCTGGTACAATAGCCGGTGTAGTACTTAATTGAAATGCCTGCCATCGCTTCCTTCCGGGATTAGGGTTCTTTTTATGGGAAAGGTATGGAAAGTGTACTCATCAGTACAAAAATTTAAAGGAAATTATCACTTTTTTTGGACGTGTAATCTTGCGTGACATTCGTGCGTGACATCGCCAATTTAGGATGTTGGTCATCTCCACCTTATTTGTCTCCGAAAAAGGAATGAAATAAGAGAGGCTATCTTGGAGTAATTCAAACAACCGCTGTGCAGGAATATCAACGGTTTACCACGGTCAACCACGGGTAACCTTGAACTAACTAAATCAATATTAATAGTATCCTTTTAACCATCATTTGGTTACCCAAGGTTGTAGTACCGCGGTTAGGTTAAAACACACTTTATTCACGACCGTTACACTCCGAGCTCAGAACGCTAACTGACTCGAATAAATTACAACACACGCTATCTATAGTACATGCAAATTACATAATTCCCGTGTGTACTACATCACATTCATTCTCTCGCTTCTACGCGCTTGCATTAGCATCGTATACACTACATTCCCTTCTTTGATCAAATTTAGCAGGAAGGCAGTTTTAAAGGCTGCAAAAAAAACCTAAATGTTCAGCAAAACAAAGTCTCTGAATTAAGCTAGACAAAAGAAGAAGAAGAAGTCCTAAACATCCAGGACAAAGTCTTTATAGCACGCAGGCTGTCTTATAGTTCGGGTCGACCTCCGCACAGGCCTTTCCGCTGCGTTATCTTCCTTTTCGGTAGAACGCCCAGCTTGTACTTGGGAATTTTCAGATACTCCTGTAGCCCCTGGAATTCCGCTTGGCCCTGATACCTCTGTCGTCTCCGGAACTCTGCTTGGCCCTGGCTCATCTGTCTGTCCTGTAGAACTTGCCTCAACCACTTGGTCTCCGTTGCCATTGGATACACCATCGTTGTACTTCTTTACGAACGCAGTGTTCCTTTTCACTTGCACACCAGCTTCGCTCCTAAGCGTTACCTCTGTTCCTGTCCTCTGAACCACCTTAAAAGGAGCAGGGTTGAAGTTGGTAGACAGCTTGTTCGTTTTCTCGGCTTTCAAAAGTACTGTGTCACCAACACGTATGCTCTTGGGCGTGGCACCTCTCTTGAGATCTGCATAAGCTTTGCCCTTTAATTTACTTGACCAATCCCGCTCTCGCACCTCTTCGCCTGGCACTCCGACCGTCTCTCTCCTTAACTCTGGCAATTTGGACCTAACCTCGTGGCCAAACATCATGTAACAGGGGGTAGTCCCCGTCGTCGTCTGCGGAGTGGATCTGTACGCCATCAACCATACAAGCAATTCAGTTCTCCAGTTCTTTCCTTCTAAATGTGCAATCTGTAGACATTTAAGTAACGAGCGATTTTGGCGTTCCACCTCTCCATTAGCTTGAGGCCACAACGGCGTCGTTTTCCTGTGCTCAATACCATTTGCGCGTAAATATGCTTCAAATTCTTCGGATACGAACTGGGGCCCATTATCTGTCCTTAAAGAGAACGGAAAACCGAATCTGGCAAACATGGGTGCAAGTGCTTCGATGACCTTGGCACTTGTAGTAGACTTCAGAATAGCAACTTCTAAGAAACGACTGTAGTAATCGATCACCACCAAAATACTCTCTCCTGTGGGTAGGGGTCCCAGCAGGTCTGCTCCACAATCCTGCCAAGGAGCACTTGGAGGAAGAACGCGGGACATCGGCTCAGGAGGGTTAAATCCAGAAGTGACCTGGCAGCCATGACAAACTTTACAAAATTTCTCAACTTCCTTGTCCATTCCCGGCCACCAAACTTTACTACGGAGCCGATACTTCGTCTTCACTATACCCTGGTGCCCTTCGTGTGCCAGCCGCACCACCCTGTCGCGCAGGAGCTTGGGAACCACAATCCTTGTGCCGCGAAGCAATAGCTCACCATAGACGCATAATTCGTCCTTGACTTGTGCATACGAGGGAAGTGTACACCGGTCCCAGTCCCCTGATCTCACGCAACTCTTTATTATCGTCAATTCTTCGTCAAAATAGGAAGCTTCTTCAATTTCTGTAGGTGATAGAGCAACGGGTATACAGCTTGCAGCAATGGCTCTGACAAAGTCGTAGTCTTCTCCATGGTCCACCTGATCCAAGGAGTTCAAACGGGACAACGCGTCGGCTATATTTGTCTTCCCTGGGCGGTACACCACTTTAAAATCGTACCCTTGTAGTCTCAAGACCCATCTCTCTATTCGGGCGCAAGGCTTTGAAGTGCGCGAGTAGACACGCTCTAAAGGCTTGTGATCTGTTTCCAACTCGAAGCTCTGTCCGGAAACGTACATGTTGAACCGTTCACACGCCCAGACCAAGGCAAGTGCCTCCTTCTCTGTTTGGCTGTAGCGTCGTTCCACGTCAGTTAGACTCCTCGACGCGTAGGAGACAACTCTCCACATTTCCCCCTGCTGCTGGGTGAGAACCGCTCCTAATCCAACTGGAGACGCATCGGCAATGATTCGCGTTCTGCAGCCAACCTTAAAATAAGCCAGTGTCTCTGCCTGGGTGATTAGACGCTTCAGTTCCTCAAAGGCTGTTTGCTGCTCTTTACCCCAGTGAAACACGATGCCCTTCCTGGTTAACTCTTGAATAGGCTTGGCCACGGACGCCACGTCAGGCATGAACTTAGCGGAATATTGGACAAGACCCATAAACGATCGCACTTCACTTGCGTCCTTGGGAGATCTAGCATCTCTTATAGCAGCAATCTTCTCTTCGGATGGGTTTACGCCGTCACTAGTCAGCTCGTGACTAAAGAACGTAAGCCTTGACTACCTAAACTCGCACTTGTCTCCGTTCACCGTCAACCCCACTTCACTCAGCCTATCTAACACCACAAAAAGACGCTTGTCATGTTCCTCCACGTCACACCCATGAACAATGAGATCGTCCGCAATGTTCGCAACCCCAGCACAACCCCTTAACACATCTCTAATGATCTGCTGATATTTCTCCGGCGCCGACGTTACGCCAAACATCAACCGCTTGTAACGATAAAGCCCTCGATGCGTGACAAAGGTAGTGATGTGGCGACTTTCCTCACTGAGTAAAATCTGGTGAAAACCCCACTTGAGATCTATCTTGCTGAACACCGTACTGCCATTCAAGTCGTGTAACAGCTCCTCAACGGTTGGAATTGGGTGACGCTCTCGGACGATTGCTTCATTTGCACGACGCATATCAACACAGACTCTTACGTCGCCACCGCTTTTGGGAACCACCACCAACGGCGAAATCCATCCTGACGGCCCCTCCGGCACTTCCTCTATAATGTCAAGCTCCAAAAGTTCATCCAGCTTTGCATCCACCTTCTCGCGTAACCCGAACGGTATCCTGCGTACCTGCTGCGCTACAGGCTTCACCGACTCATCAATGTGTAGCTTGAGCTCGTAGCCCTTCAAAAGACCAACACCACTAAACAAGTGCTTGTATTTCTCTCTGACATCCCCGTCCGATCGCCCACCGTCAACACTGTTTGTCTGAAAAGGACCAATACGCAACAGGTTTAGCGCCTCGGCAGTCTCTCGGCCCAACAGCGTGCGACCATCGCCTTCAATCACCACAAAATCAGCATTACTTCCGTTTTCAAACCCAGCCAGCGTGACATCTGCCGTGAACGTTCCTAGGGTCGGTAAAGGTTCTGTACCACCATAAGCAAAAAGTTCCTTTGCAGATTTGCGAGATTCACAGTTAATCCCCTTTTGCTTTAACAACTCCCAGGTCTGCTGGCCCATAACATTACATGAAGCTCCCGAATCAATGAGAACATCGGGTACGTCTACACCACCAATGACCAGTGTTACTAAAGTGCTCCTTTGTTCCTTGTGATCATTCACCTGTTCCACTGAAAAGGCATAATCGGGTCTTTGCGAATGACCTGGTGTAGCGAAATCTCCTTTGTCTTCTTCTCCAGGGCTAGGTCTTCCAGTCACGAGGTTCGTCTCTCGCCCTCCGCGTCCACCTCGACCCAGTCCACCAGCACTCCTGCCTCCTCTGCCGCGTCCGCCTCTGCTACTCTCAGGTCCTCTAGATCCCGAATGGGTCCTGCTTAGCTGATGGAGTCGAGGGCATTTAACTTTGAAGTGGCCTGTTTCGCCGCACTTCCTGCAAGTTTGACCACGCGCCGGGCACTTTTTGTCTTGACTGAAGTGTCCTTCTTGTCCGCAGCTAAAGCACGTCTTCGCTTTCCTGGGATTTTTGTTTCCATACAGCCTGCCACCCACTGCATTGACCTGGTTATCTGCTTGGTCGGTACTATATTGCTTCAGTTGTCGATCAACCGCTTCTTGGGATCTTGCAACACGCAACAATTCATCTAACGTAACAGTTCCTTCCTTTTCCAGAAATTTCCGGCGTAAATGGCTCGAATAACACTTGTCTATGAGCTGATCGCGAATGTAGTCATCCTCGCCGGCGCCAAAATCACAAGTCGCTGCTCGCTGACGCAATCTACAAACGAACTGATCAACTGTCTCTCCGATCCCTTGCGAAATTTGTCGAAACAAATGTCTCTCAAAGGGAATGTTCGCCTTTGGCACGAAATGGTCGTCCAACACCTTTAACGTTGCTTCAAAACTTGCATCTCCACCCTCACCAGCTAGTGTGAAATAAATTTCTTGCGCATCCATACCAGCGACATGCAACAGCAAAGCACGTTTTTGAGCGTCGTTCGATACACCTTTCCCGGTCACATACAAACTGAACGCTCGCTTCCACTTCTTCCATCGCTGACTTAAATTGTGCGCCTCTCCTTTTGGATTAAATGGTTCCAATCCACTGACATCTAAAGTAACAGAAGTCATCCCAGAACCGCCAACAGCACCGCTCGTCGCGTTAGTTTCGCCCGATCCACCGCCTCCCGGCATCGCTGAAATAAATCCTTGACGAAATCCTCGACGAAATCCACAGCGAAATTTTCAACGAAACTCTTGAAACCCTCGACGAAATCCTCGAAATATCCTCGTCGCCAATGTAGTACCGCGGTTAGGTTAAAACACACTTTATTCACGACCGTTACACTCCGAGCTCAGAACGCTAACTGACTCGAATAAATTACAACACACGCTATCTATAGTACATGCAAATTACATAATTCCCGTGTGTACTACATCACATTCATTCTCTCGCTTCTACGCGCTTGCATTAGCATCGTATACACTACAAAGGTTACTCGTTATTACTGGTGGTTACCGGTGAAAAAACTGCATTTATCTGCATCACATAATCGTTATTCCAAGCCGAACTGAAAAAAGAAGCAAAAACTTTGTACAATAGGAATTAGAATGAGACGCTATGTTGTGAAAGTAACTTTTGGGCTCAGAAGGCACGTTTTTATTGGTTTAGCGACAGCTGACCGTGCATAATAGCATCATTTTTACATCACACTTGCGTGTTAGAAGCATTCCGTTAACAGCATTTTGTTCAGCGGACAAAATTACATGAGATTACTTGTTTTATCACGCTTTTGATCTTCATTTCATGAATTTTCAATGTTCTATCAATGGTGAAGCGTTAAAAATAGAATAAATCAATTAACTTTTCGATGCAAAAGGCTTACCAATGGGAAACCGTTGGGAATTCGCCAAGCAAAAGTGTAAAAGCACTAAAACCATTGGATGATATAAAATTTTATGTGCTCAGTACAATGCCGTTATCAAATGATATGTTCATGTTGCTGTGACGTCATTATGAGGTCATCTGTAAAGGTAAAGTATTGTATTGAGGTCAGACATAGAGAGATGTTTGCCAAAAAACGATGCAATTTCTGTTTTTTCGTCAAAATACGACAATTGAAAAGAGAAACACTTGTAGCCATGATGTCATGGTGAGAATTGCGTTGAATGAAAGTGAGGTAGACACTCTTTAAACGCTTTAAAAGAGAAAAAGTGGCAAACACCTCCTTGAAGGCTAAATATGGATCCATTTATTAACGGGATACACCAGGTTTCGTCTTTGTAGCAGAATTTCGGTGAGAAAAAAACACTTGTCACTTTTTCTTTAGTCAGGAATCATTCTGAACCACGAATTTAGTCGCTTTTGTAAAAATAAACTTGCTATAGCTTAGATATATAAAGGAAATCGCTACAATTTACATAAATAGCCTCCAGACAATGAGCGACACAAGTAGTTGAGACACTTTTAAAAAAGACGATTTTCGATACTTAAGAATTTGTAGTATTTTATTTGCATCTAGCGTTAAGTCTCTGATACTCCCGGCCCCCCAATTCAATGTTGTTTAGGCGCTGTGGTCTGTGCAGTCAAAGAAATAGAAAAATCAACATTGTTTTGGGGGAAAGGGGGGGAAATGTTTCCAAGACGCAGAAAATCGAATTTTACTGCCAAGTGTCTCAACACTTTTGTCGCTCATTGTAGTCTTATCTACTTTTAACAGTACCCCGCAGAAAGTACCAGTGAAACGGAATAGGAATAAAATTGTCCCATAACCTAAACACCAAGAAAACATTATTGACACTTTTCGTGGTTACAGCTCACTCCTTTTATTTGGGTGCATGTAATCTTTTTGCAGAAATCATCAACAGCAAACCATCTTAGGGCTGAATCATTTGAGTTTTCTTAGACGAGATTTTTTTTTCATGCAATGGGGATTTTATGATAATTTTTTTGTTTGTGTGTCATGCTTTTTTGGATCATTGAAAGTGTGCGAGTTTCTTTTCGGCCGTGGTCGGCTGCACGATTTTTTTGGTATAAATATGCTTCCAATTTCTTTTTTCAAAATCACCCACCCCATCGGCTCTCCCCCTTCAAAGTCAAATGGTCCACGCATTACATAAGTTTTAGTCACCAATTTCAAGTTCATCCTAACCACTTGGTTACTGATGGTAACCCCAGCATACATACATTACATGTAAGAGTGCAATAAATATTTCAGGTACGTAGAAGACAATTTTGGTAATTAGTGATCTGTTCTTTGCATATGCTTCTTCCTTGCTGCCTTAAACGATAACCGTAAAGCAGAAGCTAAAAATATGAAACCTCTCAACAGATTACAGTTGTCCTCAACGAAAACTACAAGTTGGAAGCAAGAAAACAGTGACCACGTATAAGAGAATCCAACATGAAGAACCAGTGGACATTTTCATCCTTTTTCATACTATTTTGGCTCTGCTTCCTTGGTAGAAATCACTTTCATTTTACTTGGTTTGGAGCGGAACCGAAAATAAGTCAGAAAAGCATTAATAATGACTATGGCTACGAACATTACAACACTTATTGCTATTAAAGCATTTTTCGTGGCGTTTCCGCTGAAGTCAGTCTTTGGTACGCATTGAAAATCCTTCACGCCTGAACAGTAATCCGTGGAGAAAAACACGCTATCTGGCGCGCTTTTGAACTCAGTGTTCAGACGGATGATCTTGCCGAGTGTGAGGGAATTGACTTTGTCGATTTCCTGTCAATATAAATGGAAAGAAATGTAAACATGGTTGAAAATGCAGACCTACTGCTGGAGGAATTTTTTACCAAAATAGTTGTTGTTGTATTATTTTCAAGAGGGTTTCAGGGCTGTCTTTTCTCTTTTTCTCCTTATTGGCTTAAAGTTCCATAATTTTTTTAAACAAAGTCCTGTTTATGGATGAAATTTGATAAAATACGAGAGGAAAGGTCTTGGAGAGATCGCTTCACTACGAGAACACAGAGGAAAGTGTAAAATTCTTTCGAACAGCTCGAGTTTTTGGAGACTATTCCTTCCTAAATCGCTTCTCTGATTTAGAAAAAAGTCGGAATAGTACAAGTTGATCCATAACACCAAAAATCCCTCATATAAAAAAATTACTGAAATGCACCGAGAAAGCATAGCGGTCAACCAAAACACTAAGAGAACGGGCGCAAAAAGAAAACGAAGTCCGTCATATTATGCTGGAACTACAGTGCCTGAATAAAACTAGTAAAACTGCCTTGTCTTGAAAACATTTTGTAGAAGACGATTTAGTTTACTTATTTTATATCAATCGTTCAAATTGACAATTTACAGTTCTGCATTTGGCATGAATGTGGGTAGTAAATTTGAAATAAGGAAGAAAAAGTTTCATAGTTACCTCTTGGGACAGAGAATTCTCATACCAGAATCTGTCGCCGTCTCTAATTCTCAAGAAATTCTTCATTATGATTCTGCAAAGAAAAGAAGGATCGGTTCAACTTATTCTTATGATTCATCCTTTACTAATAAAACAAGCCATGTCATTCAAAGGCTAAGAAACATTCAGAACGCCTCATTGTTTTAATCCGGTCCTATTTCTTAAAGCAAGAAAATGACCCTACGCATATAAGGCACGGTTAACATTTAATTTAGCTCACTTGTGTTTGAGAATACTGAAATAGTAGATATTTACTGCTATTCACTTGGACCGTCTCATGATGACCTGCGGTCCGCTGCTCTGTATTAAGGTCAGCACACACGAGGGGACTAATCCCTGCAACCAGTCCCCTGAAGAGTTTACACAAAGGGACTGGTCGCAGGGACTTGTCCCACGAACAGTTCACACGAATATATACGGCAATATATTCAGCTACGTGGCCGTAAGCTTTATGCTTCTCAAATACATTAATAATTCATGAAGCAAAGAAACTCACAACCGTGAAGGAGGTTTGGATACCCGGTCTTAATTTGCATAGATTTTAACGATTTTACTTCTCCGTTTACTCCTTATTTTTTTTATTATTTTTTTTTTTGGTTTCGATTGAGAAGAACTATTAAGACGGAATCCACCAGAAGTTAGAGTAACAAGTGGACAAAAATCTAAAACCAAGATTATCTGCATCGTATCGCATACTTCTGTGTGACTGTTTTAAATATCTTCTTAAAAGAAATCATTTCTAGAAACACCAAACGTCGAAAACGAATGTTGAACTTCGTATGAAACACCTGAAAGTACTGGTGAAATGAAACTGACGATGAAATTTTTCCTGTGTTTGCACACGTTTCGTTCTCTGAACTTTGAAATTTATTTTCTCTCGTTTCCATGAGAAATTGTTTTCGGTGTTACTGCAGGGAATTACTTATGAATTTAGCTTTAAGAAAATGTGAAAATGACTGTGAAATACTTAAAATTATTCTGGTACTGATTTTGGTCCACTAAAACCTGAAATTGCTCGATTTTCTATAGGATTTCGTCTTAAACACTCGAGACAGTGTTCCATCGGCTATCCAAACTCCTCGAATATCTTCAAAAATATCTTCAACTCTGTTCTCGGTGTTTGGATATCCAGGTGAAACCGTGACACTCTCTCTCGTGTCTGATGCATTACATCAAGATCTGCCTTTCTTTGAATCCAAAGTTGAATACTTACGCTCTAAAAGTCGGTCCCAGTTCACTGCCACTCTCGTGGTCCTCG
>JAEMPF020035355.1:0-5000 GCA_022496165.2 Catalaphyllia jardinei | reverse complement strand
TCGTACATCTAGCGAATTTAACGACCGCGGCCGACTCGTCAAACAGCGATGGCGAACCTCAAGCGACCTGAATTGAAACTCGGCGGGAATATGTCAAAAAATTTCAAGAACTTCGAACTCAGATTCCACGACTACTGCATCCAAGCCGACTACCGAAACTTGGCGAAAAACCCCGAGACAGAGAGAGCAGATTACTACAAGAAACCGCTACTGGAAATATCAGCGCTCCGATCGGCAATGCCGGACGAAGCTTTGCAAGTGATCCGCTACACAATCGAACCCCAGATAGCAGCCGATGATCGGAAAAAACCATGGATCTGGATGGACAAATTACGACTTCATTACACTGGATCTATCGGAAGCTCCCTACTGGCGGACAGATTTAAATTCTGGAACACTCAGCAAAGCCCACACGAATCTGTTCAGGAATGGGAAGTTAAGGTCAGACAGGCGGGCAGCCTGTGCTCGTACAACGCACTGACAGACGAAATGAGCCGCGACAAATTCGTCTTTGGCTTGCACGATGGCACAATGAGAGCTGAGTTACTGAAAACGCATTTAAAGCCGGATGGAATGCCTAAGAACATGCAAGACGTCGTCGCCGAAGCCAAGGCCCTCGAGTCAGCTCAAAAAGCCAACAAACTCATTACAGACGCCACAAAAGGAATTGAGGAACAAGTTAACTGGATAAGCCACAAACAAGTGAAACTAAAGCGGGAGCCTGGAACCTGCTTTTGGTGCGGAGACCGACGTGGACCTCACCCTTGGAAAACATGCCCTGCAAATGGCAAAACCTGCACTAAGTGTGGAATTAACGACCACTTCTCCAGAGTCTGTCTCGAGACAGGTCCCCCTCAACAAGAACAACCACGGAGGACTACCCAATGGCAAGCTCAGGGTAGGGGGCGAGGCTACAGAGCACTTCGCGGTCGGTCCCAACCAAAACCCCCTCGTGAACAAAACGTACATCTGCTGCAGACGGGAAATGGTCAACACCCCGTGGAATACTACACTGATGACTACCAAGAACAGTGCTACTCCCTGGAAACACGGCAAATACACAGCATCCACACAAACCACGCAAAGAAAAAATACTTCGTTACACTGCCCATATCTGCAACAGGGAACAAATTCACCCCAGTGACATTCCAAATAGACACCACCGCCACCTGCAATACCTTGTCTGAAGATACCCTTCTCAGGCTGATGCCAAACATGAAACTTAGAAAGTCACCCTACCTACTACACCCCTATGGCGACTCCCAGCCGCTGAAACCACTGGGGCAGATTGACCTTCTGTGCGAAAGAAACAAAAGATACGAATCGCTCACATTCCAGATACTCTCAAG
This sequence comes from Catalaphyllia jardinei, assembly GCA_022496165.2. NCBI lineage: Eukaryota > Metazoa > Cnidaria > Anthozoa > Scleractinia > Caryophylliidae > Catalaphyllia > Catalaphyllia jardinei. Next base: position 3,651 of record JAEMPF020035355.1, on the reverse strand, counting down.
GGATGTCATGATGAACAAACCAGCCTTTCTCTCTGGCTCCGACTGCGAGGCACTGGGGCTCATCACCATCAGGACACATGAAATATTTTCACTCACATCAGCAGTAAAAGACTCGTCAGGCAAGAGAGCCCCTGCCTACCCAACCAGCTCGTCACAACCCAACCCAGACCCAGGCAACCCAACAGCTCGAGCCAACGGTACACTCGAGGGAACAAAAGGCCGCCACCCTGACCAACCCGACAGCGACAACCCATACGGTGACCCAGCAACGCCCTCACCTTCCAAACCTATAATGATCCCTTCCCAAAGACGTCTGGCTCCACCTGGGAAACTTACAATGGAAGACATACTCACACAGTATCCTGAAAACTTCGAAGGCCTTGGCTGCCTGGGACCCCCAGTCCACTTCGAAGTAAATGCTGACATCTCACCTGTACAAATGCCAATACATCGAGTCCCTGTGGCAAAACGAATCAAAGAAAAGGAAGCCCTTGACAGATACACCGCAGCTGGTATTATAAAGAAAGTAGAGGAACCCACCTCGTGGTGCTCCAATGAAGTCATTAAAGAGACACCAAAGAAGACAAGAATCTGCATCGACCCCAGTCAAACAGTCAATAAAGGTATTCTCAGACCAGTGTATCAAATGCCAACACTGTCTGAGCAACTCCATAAACTCTGCCATGCCAAATGTTTCTCACTAGTCGATGTCAGAGAAGGTTTTCTACACGTACCCCTTGATGAAGAATCGTCACTGATGACGACAATGCACACATCCTATGGGAGAAACCGATGGCTCCGCCTCCCATTTGGCATATCAAGCGCCCCGGAGGAATTTCAAAAGCGCCTCATGTCAGCTCTAGAGGGCCTTGATGGAGTATTATGCATCGCAGATGACATACTTGTCTATGGAGAAGGAACAACCTACCAAGAAGCCGAGAAAGATCATGACCGCCGTCTAGTCGCGCTTATGGAGCGCTGCTCACAAAAGAACATAAAATTAAACCAGAGCAAACTGCAGTTCAAGCTAAAACAAGTCAAATTCATGGGCAACATCATAACTGATCGAGGAATGCAAGCAGACCCAGACAAGATAGCAGCAATCTCAGCAATGGCCCCACCCCGAAACAAAGCCGGTGTTCAGCGATTCGTGGAAATGGCCAACTATCTCTCACCCTATTGTCCAAACCTCAGCACCGTTATCCGGCCTCTAACCCAACTCACCAAGTCAGATACCCCCTTCATGTGGGCGCAAGCACAAGATGACGCATTTAACAAAGCCAAACACCTCATTTCCACTGCACCAGTACTCCAATATTATGACCTCAGTAAACCGGTCACACTTCAAGTCGACGCAAGTGAAGAAGGTGTGGGCGGCGCCCTGCTTCAGCCCAATAGTGAAGGACGCCTCCAACCCGTAGCATACACATCAAACAGCCTCAACGCAACAGAGCAACGATACTCCCAAATCGAAAAAGAGTGCCTGGCCATTTGTAACGCATTTGGAAAATTTGACCACTGGCTCTATGGCAAATCAGACATAGAAGTTCACACCGACCACCAGCCACTTGAGACCATCTGCAAAAAGCCTCTGCACAAAGCCCCAGCACGGCTACAGAAAATGCTCATGAGACTGCAGAGATACCGCTTCACCATCAAATACAAGAAAGGAACCTCACTCTACCTGGCAGACACTCTTTCGAGAGCAGCACTACCTACCCCTGTACATGCCAGGGTCACAGACTTTGAAGTATTCAGGACTGAACTCACAGAGGAATCCGATACACACAACCCTCGCCTCACAGAAACCACCGAATCTCGCCTACGCGACGAGACCAAAAAGGATGAACACCTCTCCAAGTTAATGGCCACAATCGCCCAAGGCTGGCCAGATGACAGAAAGCAGCTACCGCAACCACTACGAGCATACTGGACCTACAGAGACGAGCTAACCACCGATAATCGCCTCATCTACAAAGGCGCACAAGTTATGATACCGCAGTCCATGCAAGCTGAGATGCTGCTGAAAATCCATGCAAACCACTTTGGTCCTGAATCAAATGTACGCATGGCACGAGAAGTACTATTCTGGCCCGGGATGAGACAAGCAGTTTTTGATATGTGCAACAACTGCAGTACCTGCGCACAGTATGGATCAAAGTCAACAAAAGAACCTATGAGATCACTCCCGATTCCAACACTACCATGGCAGATCATCAGCCAAGACATCTTCCTCTACAGACAAAAAGCCTACCTTGTAACAGTGTGTCACTTTTCTGACTGGATCGAAGTGGATGAACTTGACGACACTTTGGCAACATCAGTCATTAACAAAACCAAAGCTCATTTCGCCAGGTTTGGCATCCCACGTATCTGCCACACAGACAACGGACCACAATTCACTAGCAAGGATTACATGGACTTTGCCTCTCAGTATGGGTTCAAACATACCACCTCAAGTCCCTATCACTCCCAAGGCAACGGTCGAGCAGAGGCAGCAGTGAAAGTATCGGAGTCTATGCTAAAGAAATCAGATGACGTCCAAATCGCCTTGCTCAATTACAGAAATACACCACCAAAAGGCCACACCTACTCTTCTGCCCAACGCATGGTGAACCACCGGACACGAACGACGCTCCCAACAGCTGACCACCTCCTCGAGCCCATGTCAATCAACCGTGACACTGTATCAGCAGAAATCAAGGCCAAACGCAACGCCAGTAAAGCTCACTATGACAAGACAGTGGGTCCAGAGCACACCAGCATCAACCTTGGTGAATTTGTGTATGCACGACCACCGACAAGCAAACCAGGCAACCCATGGGCGTATGGCCGTGTCACTGGAAAACGCCACTCCAGATCTTACACCATACAAACGCCCCACAGTACCATCCGACGAAATCGGATACACATCCGGCGTGCAGCACCTCCTCCTCCCCCAACACCATCTTGTACTCCACCCACGCTCCCGCCTAGACCAGGAAACCGCCTCTGCAATCCTCTAGGATCAGAGCTGAATACGCCCACAAATCAGCCTACACAGCAACCACCTCCCTTGCCGGACAAAAGTAACAGCGGCCCAGATCTTGACACCTCTCCCCCGCCACAACCACAAGAACCAAGCACACCAGACACGGACCAAAGTGAGCTGCCTACCAACACACCCCTTGCTATAATTACTCAAGAACAGCTAAGGGATCATCAACCCGAAGTGAGAACACGCACAAGAGTCATCAAACCACCCACTCGGTTCAAAGACTTTGAACTTACGTAATGCCTACCATAATCGTTCGCGCTGCATAACAGCACGACTGCAGAACTTTCCGTGATAACAGTCCGAACAGAATCTTACATAAGGCTAATATTGCCTACTTTACTCTGTTTTGTTTATTATTGTTATTATTATTATTATTATTTTTTTCAAAGAAGGGGGGATGTTGGCCCGTCACTTGTACTTAGGCCCTCCCTGAGGGAAACTACATCCGGGCTCCCCAGATCATGTTGTTGTTGTAACACGAAGTCCTCGTGGTCAAGCTCAGTATTAAAGTCTGTGCTCAGTGAGCTCTCGATATTGTTTGAGTCGTCTGTACTGCCCGACAATATTATGCGGTTTGTGGTGGTTTTCTGAGCTAGCCAGTTCCATGTGCAACA
>JAEMPF020003141.1:33270-40770 GCA_022496165.2 Catalaphyllia jardinei | reverse complement strand
GATTCAAACTATCTCTGTTTTCTGAAAGCTTTTTCTAAAGACACCCGCGGATGTATCCCGTAATGTCAACAAATTTCTGCTAGGTGACTTTTTCTAAACCCTGAAAAACCGAATGACCTGTTCCTAAGTGGCGTGACAGATAACAAACTTTTGATTGTTTTTGGAAGGCATTTGTCCAAGAAAAAAACAGTAAAAACCATTCAAATCATTCTGTTTAGTGCCATGCCATGGCGGACGGACGTGTCAAGTCATTCTCCCGCACAATTTTGCTTACGTCGCTCACTCTTATCTTTCATCTACTTATTTTATCTGCTCGAGATGCTCAATACTACAAGTTTGGCTATCGTTACTCGCGACTACATCTGAAGGCGACCGGTACAACGACAGAACCAGTTAAAGCTTTCACTTTACTTCCAAGCTTCTCGACAGTCCCAAACAAAAGGCCGAGTAAAGCGTTTATGACTAGCCGCGTTCCTTATGACGTGTCAGGCGTATGCTCATTCCAACTAAACAAGCTCTCTGGCGATGTCCATCCCAATCCTGGCCCGTCCCGGACTGGCACAAAGTTTCCCTGCGGCGAATGTCAGAAGAACGTCCGAAGCAACCAGGACGCCATTTTATGTGCTGAGTGCGATCAATGGTTTCACGCAAAATGCATAGGTATGGGCAAGCATGTCTTCAAATATTATTTGGAAAACCACCACCTTGACTGGGAGTGTGCTCTCTGTTCTCTCCCTAAACTAAGCGACTCTTTCTTTTTTGACCAAACCGGGAATGAGACTTTAGTAGAGGAGAATAGCACTCATAATAAACTTAATTCTAACGACGCAGTTTCGCTAACCGAAGCGAACCTTAGGGAAGACGATGGCAATTATCTCCAACAAGCTGCCCTACATATCAACTCCTCAACAAAGGACCTAAAAATTGCGCATCTGAACGTCTGTGGTATCCGCAACAAGATCGATGAGCTAAGAGTACTACAAAGCATCTGTCGTTTCGATATAATTGCCATTACAGAAACTCATCTGAACAGCTCAATCTCTAATAACCTCTTGTATATAGATGGGATGAAGATCTTCCGCCGAGACAGGACTAAATGTAAAGGCGGCGGATGTATCATGTACTGCGCTGAACAAGGTGACCCATCGAATAGACTTGGCCTCAAAGACCTAGAGGCAATTTGGGTCCAGATTAAATTTCCCACCACTTCTGCATTGTTTTCAGTTATTTACAGATCAGAAGTTGAAAGTCCAAACTTCTTCGAGGACATATACGGAGTTTTTGAAAAGGCGTGGATGAAATCTGACACTATCATTCTACTTGGTGACTTCAACTGTGACCTTCAAGATATTGAAACCAAAACTGGGTCCGAAATTCATCCCAAGACGAGAAGATTGCTGTCCATGTTTCAACTTTTCGATATGCAAAACATTGTAAACAAGCCAACAAGAATTACACTAGGATCAAGCACCTTAATTGATCTGATAGTCACAACAAAGCCCAACTTAATCAACCGTAAAGGCGTCCTACCCTTGGGACTTTCAGACCATTGCCTAATATATGGAACTCTTAATCTCAAGCTCAAAAGGCCGCCGCCAAATGTGATAAATGTTAGAAACTACAAACAATTCCAGGTTGATCAATTCCGGGCTGATATTACAGCTGCACCGTTTCAAGTTGCTCAGATTTTCGACGAAAAGGATGATGTTCTCTGGGCATGGCACAAATTATTTAAAGATATTTGCGATCTACAAGCACCTATGAAGCGCGTAAAGGTCCGAAGTCATTCTTCTCCGTGGATAGACAATGACATCAGACGAAAGATGAACTTAAGGTTTAAGTCGTTCAAGAGAGCAGTTAGCACTAATGACCAAGAAATTTATACAAGAGACAAGAAAGTAAGAAATGAGATTACATCACAGGTAAGATACGCTAAGGCACAGTACTTCAACGAGAAGTTAGCTGAAGTTAAAGCTGCAGCGGCTTACTGGAATTTAATTGCGGAAGCGACAAACCCAGTTAGAAGAAACAGGATTGGTCCATTAAAGAGGGAGGATGGTAGCCTTGCCGTCAATGATACAGAAAAGGCAAACTTAATAAATGACTTCTTCGCTAATATCGGCTCCAGACTTGGACGAGCCAATAGCAGCTTTCCACAGCAAAACGACTGCACTGGCTCAATGCCCACTGTGACTGATATCACCGTCTGCGAGGATACGGTCCGGCGCAAACTAAAAGCTATTAAACCAAATAAACCAGCAGGCCCAGATGATATTCCACCAAAATTATTAAAACTAGCAGAGCCTGCCATCGTCTCACCCTTGACTGGCCTATTCTCGTACTGCGCATACCTCGGTGAAACCTTTACTGATTGGAAGAAAGCTCGTCTGGTTCCTGTGTACAAGAAAAATGATGAAGCTGACATAAACAACTACAGACCGATATCGCTTCTTAGTGCTCCTAGCAAGATTATGGAATCTTGTGTATCCGATACAATTGTCCGACATGTTTTCCAAAATAACCTGGTAACAGATAAACAGTGGGCCTACCGCAAGGGGCACTCTACTGAACTATTGCTGGTACATCTCTCGGAAACCTGGAGAACAGCAATCGACGCCAACAAAGTAGTTGCTGTGGCCTTTGTTGACTTTAAAAAGGCTTTTGATTGTGTATCTCATGCCATCCTACTGCATAAGTTGAACCTTCAATTTGGAGTTCAAGGCAGCCTACTATCATGGCTGACTGACTATCTAACTGATAGAACTCAATTTTCCGTAGTCAATGGTCACCACTCATCTGTGCTAAATGTTACCTGCGGGATTCCCCAAGGATCAGTACTGGGCCCCACGTTGTTCGCTTTGTACACTAATGACCTTCCAAGGGCTGTCACCTCCGGCTCTATTTTTATGTACGCGGACGACAGCACTGTTTATTGTATTGGCGACAGTGTCGATAACACTGTCACTTCGATAAATAGAGCCTTATCTGAACTGAACAGCTGGTGCCTAGAGAACTCACTAACCCCCCACCCAGCTAAGTGCGAAGCTATGCTTTTAATGAGAACACCGCACATCGGGCCGCTAACTCCTGTGACAATTGGAGAGGCACGGATCGAATGGGTAAAACACACTCGCCTTCTGGGCGTCACTATTGACGACAAGCTTTCCTGGATACACCATCTTACAGATTTGAAAAAAAACTTTGTTAATAAGCTGAATCTCTTGAAACGCAGTTCGTTTTTGAGCCGAAACGCCATATTGGACTTGTACTTTAAAATAATACTGCCATCTGTTTTATATGGGCAGGTCGTTTGGGGAGGCTGTTCAAATACAGACCTTCTACAATCTTTGGAATTACTTCACCGAAGAGCAGCCAGAATAATATATAACTTACCTCACGATACGCCTACTGACGAAGTATACCGACAATCGAACTGGAACACTTTAACCTTTTATTATAAACTTCGATTAATTAAATTATTTCATAGCGTGTTCATAGGTGAAGCACCTGCGGCTCTTTCATACTTGACAAATAAACCTTGCACTGCATACTACCTCAGAAGGACTAACAACGTTATCGTCCCTCGTTTTAATTCAAAATTTCTTAAAAATTCTATAAGCTATAGAGGCGCTATTCTTTGGAACGCTGTCTCGAGTCACTATACGGGCCAGTTTACTGAGTTTTATCGTAAAGTGAAGAAGGACATTTATTTTAAGGAACTTGATTTTAGCGCACAGTCGGCCCAGTCATTGCCGAGGCACTACCTAGATTTTAAATGCTTTTAAATATTTTACATTTTATGCCTGTATTTTACATTTTATGCTTGTATTTTACATTTTATTCTGTAAGTAATGTTATCACTATTTCAATTTAGTTTCATATTGTAATTATTTCCACACGACCCCACAAGCTCTAAGCTTTAAACCTTATCGTGTTTAAATAAAGGATATGATGATGATGACGATGACAATACAGTGACGCATACTCTTTATACGCGTCAAAATCGCTCAAATGGCTTACAGAAGCGTTTCGGCGACCTAAAAAGGATACCACTTAGAGAGGTTTCGAACTTTATCGTAGCTTTTCAAAGGAAAACTGAAATAGTTTTCGTTTTAAATCCATACAGGCTTTTATTTCAACCTCTTATAGTACGCTTTGGTTACCGGTGATTACGGCATTTTGAGCTGGAACATGCAGCACTGGTTAAACTGGGGTCCAAAAGAGTATATGTTTCAGTTTCTGTTAAGCACAATTGTACTCGATTTTATGGAATTACTAGATGATCGCTGCCATGGCTGAAAATTATGAACGAGCAAACTGTCTTCTGTCATGCGATTGACGTAACCTGCGATCAGGCGATCTTTTTTTTATGGAAAAAGAAAAACAAAAATAACAGGTTACGATTGACGGTGACTTTCCATATGTGTAGTGAACAGTGAATATGCCGTGGCAAGTCGTGATATGTACTCTTATGCTCTTCTTTGATCTCTATCATCTCAGAGAGACACGTTTTTCAGGAATCGAAGTGATCCTGAAGACAGGCGTTATCGAACAAAAGAGTCAAAACCAAAGGAAAAAGAAAAAAGAAAGAAAAGAAAAAGAAACGAGCTACAAAAGACCATAAAAATGACTGACTGACTGACTGACTGACGCAAGTCGTTTAAAACTAGCCATGAAAAACAAATTAACTAGATATCGTTTTAGTGCAGAGAGATACAGCTAAGTGAACCTAATAGTCAGTGCTTGGGTCTACTGTGAAGGAATCTGGAACGGAACTTCAAGGATCGTTTTTGTTGAGGTAAGGACTTAAGAAAATATGACCGGGATCGGGATTAGCCGGTAGAAACCGTCGGGATTACGGGATTGATGGAAAATTCTGGTCGGGATGGCGGGATTGAACAACCCTATTGGGGACCCTCTCTTTAGATTTGATCTAGTTGAAGCGTTCTTATCAGCAGGAATACCGCTGTCCAAAATTGATCACCTTTTTCGTTTTTGGAGAAATATGGGCATCGGTTGACTGCACATGGCCATTGATCGCAAATGATACCGTCAAACATCGAGAAAGAGAAGGAAACTCTAAAAACCGAACTCTCACTCGTAGACCGCTGCTCAGTCATTTTCGATGGGACTACAAGGCTAGGAGAAGCTCTTGCAATCGTTGTGCGTTTTCTTGATCACACTAACACAATACACTGCACACATGGCACTCGCTGATGGCAGTAGTCACTAGTCACTTGTAGTCAGTAGAGCCTAACTATCGAGTTAACATGGATATTTATTCGTTTTGTTAGAGAGGAAATGCATAAAACAAGGTATCTGCTGACCAGTGCTACGTGATCATATCGCGGGCTTAAGTCTCCAGCTAATCGAGGTCACGTGTTTTTTAAGGTGACCGCTGAGCAATTGTTGGTTTTCGATTGGATCGCGGGCTCATGTCAGGTTAATTTGTTCAAAACAGGGCAGGAATGTTCGGAAGCCGGTTACCCCAAGCCCAGGATTAAAATTTATTCTAATTTATAACTTTTTCCGTCTATACAAATGTTTTTGCTGCTTTATTTCGTGTATATGGTGATTATGAAAGTCAAAACAGAATGTCAAACAACAAACAGAAGACCTCATTGTAATGTTAGAAAACTCAAATCAAAATTCTACCTTTTCCTGGGTTAGCTTTTTTTGGGCACTGAACGACCCGTAACTACGCTTTTAGGCTGGCCTAAATCTATATATTATATACCTTTGCCGTCCTCTGCAAAACAACGTGAAATGCGTAGAAAGCTATTCGGCTCGCCAATGGCTCTGAAAACGTGCTCTGGCTAAATATGTAATGATATCGTTTAATTCCAAATGGAAATATGAAAAGTTTCCCGTCCTCTTCCACGTTCAGTAGACGACGCAGAACTTGGTATCAGCCTTGCATAATTGTTTTCTATTATTATATCTCTGAGTCAGTACACCCGCTGTGATTGGTCACCACGCTGCATTTTAGCGGTCCGTACTCTCCTACACGGACCGCTAAAATTTAAAGTTGTTTTCGGTTGCCAAACTGTTGCGTGATTTATCGCCAAATTTTCTCAACTTATATAGCAAATAAAAGTTTAAAACTTTCTTTTACTTTAAATTGTGTACTAAATCGTGCTAACGACTCAAAAGCGATTTCAAATTGATTTGTTTTGCTTGCGACCTGCTTCAGAAATTTGAAGCCGTTCCTCATGAATGGAAATCGTTCCCGATCCCTTCAGACACACAATAGAGATATAATAAATATCTTACTAACCTCGTCTTCTCGGTCCGTACCGTAAGTTACGGGTCCTTGTTTTGTCCTCCACGATTTATGGTCCGAGCGCTCCGCGCTTGGGCCAAAAATCGAAGGGGGAAAATCTCGGTCTGTAACTTACGGTACGGACCTCAAGGTCGGTTAGTAAGAGGTATGTCTTTCTATTTTTGGCTGATCAGATATATTATCGATCCTACGTAAAGCGGCAGCAGGTTTGTTTGGAGTCCTATGCATTATAGTGTTCAGCCGGATTGTTCAATGGAACTTACCGTCATTCGTCAAAATGGCCAAAAAAAAATAAAAATAATAAAACAATAACCGACAACCGTTAAAAACGTAAAATGTGCTCTATCATATAGAGCTATTGATAACTCAGTCTGCATGACTACCTAAACCTTTGTTACACTTCCACCCCGAATTTCCTGTTTGCTCAGCCTCGTGATAATGATGGATGGTTGCGTTAGATTGGGGGACTTGGGACCAACTGTTTATCAAAAGCGACGTAAAATCCATGTTCTACGTATTTTTCTGATATAGAAAAAAGTGCCTGATTTCCGTGTTGGCTTCCCCCTAACTATTGGCTTTCCCTGTTAAGAATGATATAGTTAATCTTTTATTTCTAACCGACTCCTCCAGCTCGCAGAGCATGTGAACGAAAGGCCACCAGCAAAAAGCGCGTTTTATCGTCACCGGATTTTCCTTGTTTTCTTGTCCCCTTGTGTTGTCCGATTGGTGTAAAAGGACTCTTTAAGATGTAATTTTAGCGACCTTTATTCAGGGAGGCTTCTGGCAGCTCCTTACTGTATGTTAAGGAGATGTGCACGGCTCACAGTAGAGGGGACAACGGAAATTATTCTCAAATCACAGCTGTTTTTCTGGCAAATAAAGAATTCTTGATAAAGCACAGTTTCCCGCGGTTACTCAGCTACCTTGGCAACCGCGCTGTGAGTTGAAACATTTTCCTGAATAGGTTTGAATGAAGAGTTGCCATGTATATTATGTTAGATCACACGTCTCAAAGAATACACAAAAGCCGGCTAGTTTGAATTAGAAAGGCTATTTGGAATATATTTGCAATAAATTTGCAGACAGTCGTTAAATAATGTAGTTGATAGATATCAATGAACTGGTAAAATATGAGAAGACGACGGAAAATTTGCACGTTTGCAATTTGGATTCTAGTGATGTATCTTGTAGTACAATACTGGTTTTTTTTCTCTTGT
>JAEMPF020003141.1:7685-21412 GCA_022496165.2 Catalaphyllia jardinei | reverse complement strand
TAGTATTAGTATTAGTATTAGTATTAGTATTAGTAGTAGTATTAGTATTAGTATTAGTATTAGTATTAATATTAGTATTAGTGTTAGTGTCAGTGTGTTCGTGTTAGTGTTAGTGTTAGTATTAGTATAAGTATTGGACTCTTCTTCTTATGATTATGATTATGATTATTATTTCGGTCCTTAGTTCTAAATTAAAGTTTTTGTTTTCTCGTTACTCTTGCTAACGAAAAGACTAGACTACTTAAGAGATATATCTAAGAACAAAAGTAGCTTACACACATAGCAAATACAATTGGTATAATCGATAGATTTTCCTCATTTTTTCGCCAAACGTAGAATATGGTCCATTAAAAGAAAAAAGAGGAGTTACCGAACGTCCAAACTCGTTAAATTTCGGCAAAGCTATAGCAATGGCCATCAACCCTATCATTTTTCATTTTATTATTTAACTTAGCGTACGCTCGATGCATGACATGGCATGTGAATATGCGTGTACAATAAGGTTGCGCAAGCGCGAACGTCCTTAAAGTGCTTCTTCAGAAATAAAATTTGCGAAACATTTTTTTTTTAACTTTCTCTGAATGTTCTCTACCAAGGACGGTTTCGAAAAATGAAAAAAGGATAGCTCTCCATGCTCGCTAACGAGATATGATGGGAAAATCGTACCCCATGTATCTCCAATCACGCACGTTGTTTCATTAGTACGAGTTACATCAATTTTGCGGTAGCTGGAAGCAAAGGTACCTAAAAAATGGATAGATATGATGTCTTGGGCACATGGGACAATTTCATATAATTTATAGAAAAATCAAACAATTCTAAACGAAATTGCCTCTGAACGTTCTCGAATCGTTGTTTTGAAGGTCATAATTCACATCCTGGGGTAACGGGTTTGTGCCCCCATTTAGCTATATCTTTTCTTCTTCCTGAACAATTTCTTTCTTAACTTTTTACCTTTAAGAGATTAAATTGAAGACCAGAATTATGTAATAAAAAGTACAGGTCACCATGCTCGTTTAAGAGGAAAAGAACATTTATTCCGCTGTCTAACGTATCTGGTGGGAAATCACTTACGTTATGTGCGTGCACGCGCTCACGTTAACACCTACACCTACTAAACCTTCAAGCTAACTTGCCTCCTATCCCGCTATCCACAAACCAGTCGACGCTTTAAATTGTGACTAATTAATTTTTTCAGTGGATGATGGGCATGTGGTCTTCTGACCGAAAATGTTACGTGGATCGCCATGGAATTGATCCCAGAGACGACTGTAGCTTGCTGATATTCTTTAGTGAGGTAAATAAGGTACATTATAAACACTGCATGAAAGGAAATACTTATCATCATATACTTATTGACACTTTTACAAGGGCGTGTGTCACTGATGTATTTAAAGCTCGTGATGACCTAAATAAGGTTGCCTTCTAATGATACCCCACTTTTATGGGATTATTTTGTTTTTGTTATTTCATATTTATTTCTCAGGTCGAAAAGTGGTGTCCTTTGTTACCATGGCGAAGACATCTTTACTCATCTGGCAATGCACAGCACTCGACAGAACTGGTATGATCGACTTAAGCTAACTCTACAACTAGTAACGTGAAGGCCACAACTCTAACTTTAGTAGACGAAATCGAAACTTACTAGAACCAACCAAATGACTGCTGATAAACTTTACACGAGTGTCCTAGCGAATACCATCATGGCCAAACTGACTAAGGCCTAGGGCAGACGTCGAATCCAAGTCGCGCCGAATGAATTAAAAAAAAAGGTGCGACAAAGAGTCGACTTATTTCAAAAGTTGCACTTCATTTAAACATACATTAGGCACGTGTCCCCGCACATGTTGCCGGGCCTTACTTTTGTAAGTAATTGTGAAAAGTAGAAATAGAGCACCGGCGTTAAATACCGCTCTGAGAACAGTGTATCAGAGATAACAGCTATTGCTCCAAGTGGCATACATGTCCTTGCTTTTGTTAGGGAACAACAATGGAGCGTAGGTCTAGAGCAGCGGCGGTCTTTATGTCAGCTTTCGATGGCTCACCCATTCTCGTCCCCACTGCTACTTGCCTCAATAGAATAATCTCTGTTTCGCTGACCACGTGACCAAACGAAACGGAGGCTCTGCGGCCGAGAACGTAGCTCGCCATTTCAGGTCGCGAAATTATCTTTGTACAGGGCATGCAGGATGAAGAGCGACTTCGCGGAAATGCCACTGCAATTTCCTATTTATTTTATATTTTTATTCTTGTTTATTTGGGACACGGAAGGGTATGTATTTTTGTGACATTTACCCAGTCACATTTGATTCAATTATTTTACGGTTTGCATGATTTATCAATTGAATACAGCACGTGTTTAGGGCAGCGTTCGATGAAACGATGAACCATTGTCGCATTATTCGACTTTGCAAGTGGAACTCATGCTAGAGTTGAACCAATTAATTTGACTATACAAAAGCTAATGTGGCATGCGACGTCTCTTGCACCAAGATGGCCGTTTACTTCAGCCGGGTTTATGGCGATTTTAAGGTTAAAGGTTTCTATCGTTCGCTTGCCTGTCTGTTTCGTTTTGTTTTGTTTTTCCAGTTTTTGACGTTACAAGTCGAAAATTGGAAACAAGTGAAGTTGAACAAACAAGCTTCTAGCAAACTTTTAAGTTGCTTTTTGTTTCGTTTCCTCAGCAACGAAACGGTATTGTTTTCAGTTCGGGGGTGAACTATTTACATATTGGAGGTAATATCCAATCAGAGTAAAGTTCGTAATTGTAAATGTAAATAAGGCGACAAAATTTCCGCCAACATTCTGTGCATCGAAATGCAACATTTCAATTGTTGCCTTGTATGAAATGGGGAATTATCGATTGAAACTCTCTTTCTTGGTATATTACACAAGAAAACTACGAACTGGACCTCTAATCGCATAGTAATAGTAAAAGGGAAATGTATTTTCGAGGTAGAGTCGCTGCCACACCACGCGATTTGACCCCCTAATGCAATATTTTAAGCCCATTGAAGCAGCCAGTTAGTTTTGTCTAGTTCAACAAAACAATGGTACTGTTTTTCGTTTTACAGTGATTTATTGACATAGTGAGTATGAGAGTTATCAGTATAACGCTTGTAATTCACAAGATAAACATGTGCAGCAAAACTAAATTTAATTTCAAGTCACGGAAACAAAAGGAACTTAAAATGTCATAAAGGCAGAAATAACTGGAGACTTAAATGTTTTAAGTCAGACTGGAACGATGTGATTCTAAAAAATCGAAGATATCTGTTTCCTTGCTTGATTTAAAGTGATTAAGATCACAACAGCGACATAACTTTGGTCAAATCGGACTTGTCAGGAATAACAATCCCGCCTATTTTCTGTGGCTGCTTAAGGGAAAGAACACGCACTTGGAACGCTTGGACTATTATACTACAGACAGATACGATATACTGTGGAAGGTAACTAATTCATCAAATTGTATTTTAATTAACCTTGCTATATTGCAAAAGAGATACAATATGGCTTTCTTATAAAGTGTTGACATTTTATAGATTTAATTGAATTTGTCAAATTTTCCGCCACAATTTTAGAAACTTAATACTTGTGGAGAGCGCCCTATTATAAGCTTTTAGAAATAACAAACTTTTTGTTTTGACGTACCGTGGCTGAGCTGGTTTCCATGAAAACACCGATAGCACTTGTATTTTGGCCTGATAAATAAGCCGAAAGTGGAACGAGTAAATAGTTGCATAACTCTCGTCACACGTAACACGTCTTTTTTTAAAAGAAAAATATATTGCATCAACGACAACAAAACGAATAGTGCCGTAGCAGGCATTCGAATCAAGCACTGCCTGACGCAGAAATGGAAATATTTTTGCGTCAAATGCTTTTACCTTTTAGTGTTATTTAGCTTCACACATTATACTTTGAAATTATGAAAAATTGGCGGGGCCGTGCGCCCCGCTTCCCGAAGCATTTACCCTGCTTAATTAAGTAAGACCAAAATCTGCGATTTTTCAACCCTATTTATGACCTGTCTTTTAAATGTATGCCCTGTCGCAAACCTGCCTTAGTGCCCTATTTCGTAAAGTTTGAGCTTCCTGGATCTTCTGCCTGATTCCTGGTCTTATCGATAATGATAACCTAGCTTCTTTTAAAAAGACTGCACATACCAAATTCAAGACTAAAGTGCAAAAACCATGCCCAGTTTGAAACCAAAATGACCAAATTGGATACTCTATTTCTGACCTAAATGTCTCAGAAAAAGCATACCCTCTCAGGCTGGGCATACTTATACCAATAAAAGGGAGAACCCTTCTCTCCTTGGGCAGAGTCACAGGAAAGTATCACAAATAAATACATTTCGAAGTGCGGTAATGTGTAGAAAATTTGAATTAATTTATGGCGTCCTTTTCTACCATAGTTTCAGTACTATATCCCGCCTCGACGAAAAACCCCAAGCTCTGGCAACTAAACGAATTACAAAGCAGCGCGCCACTGAGCACAAATCCCCCACACCCCGGGACTTCTCATGTACAGGATATCAAAACACAAGCCTTTCTTGAGCCTGGATATCTTTCCGGAAAAGAAACACAGCATAGCTTCTTCTTGAAAGTATTCCGATCTTGTATTCGCAGGCAACAGTGAGAGAAGACCTGGGCGAGTTGTTTAAGAAAATGAAACATAGCAAATACCAGTGGATGAGAGATCGTATTACAAGACTTTGGCCGGACTGGAAGCTAGCAGCAAAGCAACTTGTGACGGAAAAATCTTCTTTTAGGAATCGTCGAATTAAAAACGTGAGTCAAACAAGGTAACGTGAACTCTGTATAATAGCTCCACAATTCATCAGAGATGAGAGTTCCCCACTGTTTTGTATTTTTGCAATCCCGTGGTAATAGATATCCAACAGTAGCAATTAATAATGAAAGAATGAAACATGCGAATGCAGCCATAGCACTACTGGAAAATGACCTGAAAAAAATTCAGGCTTTGAATGGGATTCGAATCCACGACCTTGGCGGTGCAATGCTCTGCCAATTGAGCTATCAAAGCCACATCTCACCTGAATTAGGGCATGTGTCTGCCTTTTATGTGATGTTTTGGACATTCTTGTTACATTTAGTCTTTTTCATAAAATAGTGGCTTCTAATTGTGTATTAATATGTAAATATTTTTTTTCTGACAATTTACTCGACTTATGTGGTCACGTGGCTGACCACGCTCTAAATTGAAAGAAATATGATTGTTTAATTTACAAGACGTACTAGAAAGTACTTGATCTATCTTTCAAAACCTTAACTTTACCTAGGCATATATCGTTCTCAATGGGGATTCTGAAAATGTTTTATTCTTTTGTCATTGTTTCCTTTTTTCGTCTAGTCCCAGTCCTTCTCCAATTGATATAACTTGTAATTGAAACAAAATAAATAAATCTATCAAACCCCAATTAATTCTCTAAACTTGGTGGTCATAGCTATTTGCATAAATCAAAATTGGGTTAGCATTACAACTGCAAACTATTATAAATTTGGATTCAAATTTATAAAAACAATTGGGTGTGGCAAGTCACGTGACCTAAAAGCAACGTTCTTAAAACCAAAAAAAATTAACAGCATCTTCCAAATACTTCACCCCATGCAGGTTTGTAAGCGATAGTTGAAAAATAGTTTAAATTCGACACCCCCTTCAAAATATAGTTAGACTCATTCCTTAATTCCTGGACGTATTACTCGGCTTAAGTATATGAATTCACGCTCGAGTTACTTTGCTCTACTCAAGTCACTCGAACTAATAATAAGTGCTTAACTAGGAGCCATAATCGAGGAAAGAGACCCTAAGTCTTGGGATCCGCCCGCAACTATGACATGGGACAACTTTGCCATTTTTAGAACAAATTGCGCCACCCTGACGACATATACCGCCGGGATCCACGCACATGTCGTGGGTTCTCGCGTGGATGATGTTATGTAGGTTGCGTCATCAGGTGGAGAGACAGTCTGGCCCGGCTATCAAATTTAATAACCTAATGACGTCACAACATGGTGGCAATTCATATCTCGGTGAATTTTCCGAGAACATCAATTTTGCTCGTCCAATCTTCGGTTGTGTTCGTGCTGTATACCCAAAGTTCCAGGCGATTAACTTGAGGAGAAGACGAACTTCGCGAGTGCACAAAATGGCGGCCGTTGGTTGATGATTGTGCAAGCTTTTGCTCGATGATTAGAGAACACTGCCCTAAGATGACAGTTTATTTCAGGTATGTACTCTCTATGTACTCTTTATAGTCAATTTCAAGGCAGTTATCCATTTTTGTGGGACACGTAGAAAATATGCCGTGTTCTTTAGTTATTTTTCTTTCGATTCATCACTTACTTACTACCCTGGTCCCAGAGGTTTTTCTTGATTTTTCACCGCACGAGAGAGCTACGAGAGAGCCGCGAAGCCGTGAGAAAGAAAAACCTCTGGTCACTTTTTACTTGAATCTCACTTTCATGCAGACGCTAGGGTCAGGATCTGACCCTCGAGCTCGAATTGGTTGATATTTTTACAAACACGCAAATGAATACGATTGGTCCGTTTGATTGACAATACTGAGGAGACGGTGGGGATAATTGTTACTGCACTTCTAGTTTACCACGAGGTAAAGAATTTGTTTGCAAAATGATGCAGTTCTCAGTTTATCTAAACGTTCAAGATTCGTCTCTGCTGTACTTTGATTTTGTTTCTGATAGTGCCTTCGAAAGAATTTGCCCTCTGTACTCGTCTAAAAGGAGCGTTTTCCAGAGATTGAAAGTCTCAACGAACATCAAAGCCTTGCTCGCAGTCAAAAATTGCAAAGATGTTTTCGCCATTCCGCCAACCGGACATAGAAAGTCAATTTATTATAATTCGGTTGATCACTGATGTCGGCAAATGCCTGTAACTGACAGGCTATTCATACCCTCATCGCGTCGTAATTTTGGTTATGTGCTCTGAAGTTTCTGGTGGACTCTCATATTCGATTCGCGAACTGCGAAACCGTGGCATTTCAACGAAGACGTCGACAAGCGCCATCTGCTCAAAGAAGCTTATGCCTTTCTATTCAGAAGTCCCGAGGCTTCTTACAAAACGTAAAGTGGAGATACTTGCTTCGTAATATGTTTAACAAGCAGAACCTTCGCGATCGTTCCGGATGAAAACATTCTTGCAAACACGCACATTGACCCCGGCCAACTAAGTCAAAAGATACCACTCTTCACCACCAGAGTGGAAACATTAGCGGCTGATAAGCGCGTGATTGCTAAGCTTCCATTGGTCCCTTTTTGATTAATCAAATTGACGCGTTTGACAGCTGGGGTCTGCATGAAAGTGAAATTCAAGTCCAAAGTGACCAGAGGTTTTTCTTTCTCGCCGCTTCGCAGCTCTCTCGCAGCTCACTCATGAATACGGTGAAAAGTCAAGAAAAGCCTCTGGGACCAAGATACTTACTTACCAAAGGGCACAAAGCATTGCATTGTATGAGGGCTCTGTGTTTTTTTGATTTACCGTCTGATTCCGCTACTGACCGAAATGTTTATTTTCTTGTGTTTCTAGGGATTGAGTAGTGTCAAGTGGAAAATAGCTTCTTTGGGTCATTTTTGTGCAAAGCCGGAAAATCTGGAAATAAAAAGGAATTGTTCAGGAATGAATTCCTCTCTTATGGTGTGAAATTAGAAGAAGACTGTCAACTTACTTCATTGCAAACAGTGATATAACCAGGACTCATTAAACAAGAACGAGACAACAGCACAACCTCGAGCGCGCCAAGTGTCAGTTACATAAGGCATGCGCGAGACCTATAACCGCAGACCCGATATGTTTACACCAAGAAAGGAGTGCTGGCCAGACATTGTTCTTGAAATACTGATAATGCCTTACTATTACGTAAAGAGGTAAATACATGTATGTATGATGTCACTGGGAAAATTAAGTTATGTTATTTCTTCTTTGTAAAGTTAAGTATTCTTTAGCTTTGCCCAGTTTTTGTACTGTATATTGTGCACTGAACCATCATTATTGTAGGATAGATACAGCAGGAAAACAAATTATATCTATATTAGAAAACAGTCCGAAGAAAATACACGAGCTGATTGGCTAAAAATCGTGTTTGTATAACTCGATGGAGACACAGAACTGGCCACGAGCTATTGGCGTAATGATGGCGCGAGCAAAGGGAATTTACATTTTTATAATCAAAGTTTACCAGTTGTTTTCCTTTCCTTCGCTGCGGCGTTTTCTAAAAGAAATAGAAAACATGTACTCCGTGTTTCTATCGAGTTATAGAAACGCTCGTGAAAGTTTGGGAGAACTCGAAAAAGCTGAGGAAACACTCGCCTGCGGCTCGTGTTCCCACAGTATTTCGCGTTCTCCCAAACGTCCACTCGTGTTTCTATAACTCGACAGAAGCACGGTACATGTTTTCTATTTCTTAAACTAGTAATACCTGCCGGTAGAGTGCCAACGACTAAAAACTGTGACAGTTGCTTGCCGAATGAAAATCAATTTAGAAATACCGGCAACTGATGGAATCCACATGGAGGATCGAAGCCATGGTCTTGTGTAAGAACTAAGCTGACCAATGCAAGTTAAGCAACACGTTCGCGGTAATTGTCATATTTTCCCCCTTGAACATCCCTCGAAAGCAAATGCTTGGAGAGTAAAAACACATCTTGCAATAGATATAAGCCTAAACAACGCATAAACACGTGGCAAAATACTGAGGTGTCAAACTCGGCGAAAGCGACATAAAATCTAAAAATTTGAAACAGCACAGTTTTTAAAATCTATTTTCAACCAGTGTTTCGTGGGTGGAAAAAATTAAACCCCAGTGCTCGTCAAAAATCCTTTTATTTCGCTAGAAATTCATCTCTGAACATATAGAAATTTAAGTTTCTTTAAAAGGTCAATGAAATGACCTTTTCCGGGTTTTTTTCCTTCTGGGTGAACAAAAATCTAGCATTAAAAAAATACGCTGAACCGGCATATTGCGAAAAAAAAAAAAAGTCTCCAAAAACCCTGACTTCAAAGCATTAATAGCTGCCTCACATCGGTTAAGAAAAATATATTCCTTAGCAATCTAGCTTCATCATGTTAAACCCCGGGTGTTAAACCTGTCAGTTCCTTTTGTCAAACACAGGAAGCGACAGTCGCCCATAGCACCGAAAATCATGAACATATCATAACATGAAGCAACGCTTTGGTCCTAAAAATCCAGAATTATTGTCTGAGAGCTGAAAATTGAATGGGAACAGCTTTTTCGAACTTTTCCTGGGTGATTTAGACGCGGAAAATTTGACCTCAGTGGGCTACAAAAGAGAACCAAACAAAGAACAACGCGGGACAGCGAAGAGCCGATAATGTTTTCAATTTTTTCCCGCGGCCATCGTCACGTACCTGTTAACAAGGCTTACTTGTGGATAACTTTAGCCTTAGAACTTAGCTTTAACTCTACTTAAAATTCCTCCTAATAACACGACATGAAGAGTCCTTCGTAAACACGAGTGAAGCGACTAAATCGGTTGAAAAACCGAACAGAGAAAGGTAAAAGTCTGGTAGGCTTGTCAACACCTTTACGTGTACCGATCATGATCCTGCTGATGTGATTGGTTCAGATAAAAATACTGCGATGCCATTGGCTAACTTGAAAACAATCACCGATGATGTCACTCTTACATTACCTCACATTTGCATTCGAGATTCTCATACACGGCTCTATAATGCTGCTGCCTCGTCACCCTCGCGTCCTCGCGAGGGTGACTCGTTGGCAACAACAACGGGTGAAAATAGCGTTTTTCTTACCTCAAAGTTGGTCTCTACTCCGCTCGACGAATGCCAAAGCTGGTAAGCATCGACGATCACCAACAATGCGGCCTTGACACCACTATCTCTGCGCGCTACAATTGGTCCGTCGGCAAAACAATCGACCTCTTATTCCCTACGTCATTGCAATCTCAAACAATCGACCTCTTATTCCCCACGGCCTTGACATCACCATCTCTGCGCGCTACAACTGGTCCCTCGGCAAAACAATCGATCTCTTATTCCTCAAACAATCGACCTCTTATTCCCTACGGCCTTGACATCACCATCTCTGCGCGCTACGATTGGTCCGTCGGCAAAAAAAATCGACCTCTTATTCCCTACGTCATTGGAATCTCAAGAATCTTACCTTACAACAGGAATGTTACCTTACAAACACTCGAGATCTTTTCCGTAATACGCACGGCTTTATAATGCTGCCGCCTCGCCAGCCTCGCGTCTTCGCTCGGCTGGGCTCGTTGGCAATAATATGTTGTGGGTTAATTTTTTTTTAGCTCAGAATGATTTCAACCTAGATTAATTTGTTTCAACCAGAGTTAAATATTTAATATCAGTTTACTTTTTTTTTTTCACTTTTTTGTGTTTGGGCGGGGGTTGTTGAAAAGAGTAATATGTACACCCCCCTAAGTTTCTTACCCTACCCTACCCTGCCAGGATTTCATACATGTACCAACCCCCTAACCCAAACTCCAGCCTTAACCACCCCCTTCCTGATTTGTTTTTAAATTTTGTATTCACCTAGATTTGAACACCAGACCTGAAACTCTGTAGACTGCCACACAAGCAAATTTTTTGGTCTAATAAGTTATCGGTCCCAGACTCAACCGTCCCCTTTGACCTAGGTTGGAATCACTCTGACTTAAAGAACAAATTGACCTACAGTGTACAACATATAATCATATAATCTGCTCCTTCACTGCAAGTGGAGCACTATCTTTGCTTTGCTGGTGAACATCGAAACAAATTATAGAAATTTATATCTGAATATCTGAGCGATTTTGCAAAAACGTGGCCGCTAGGTTGGGGACTCTGCCCAGGCACTGGCCTGTCTGTTGGTGATTTGCTGGAGGCCAGTTGTCAAAGCAGAGGAGAGCAGAGGCACCTCTTCTTTGTGAGACTTTGAGTTTTCAGTGCCAAATAACCTTGATATTGACTAACTTGCTGGGTATTTTGCTCAGTTTGTGACCTTCTTTGAGGGTTCTGTGTTGACATGGCACCCCGCTGTAGATGTCCATGCCATGTGCATGCTTGATGGGCTAATCCACTAGCCAGATGGGTGGTCCTATCACTTCTGGTGGCTGAGACTGTGCTGTTGTCAACTGTGGGCATGTTTTTGCGAATACGGACAGATGTATAAAAGTTAAATTAGTGCCTAAGCTAACAGAGGCGTCCCAAAGCCAGGAAATTATTGAATTTATCACGACTTTTCTTTCCTAGATTCCTGCACTTTAACTGTTTGCTTGAATTGGTTCCCTTCTACCTCTTATCTTTTACTTATATGTAGGCAGATATATTGTAGCAGTAAACAGTCACTAGTCCTTGCGGTATATTTTGTGTCCTTTTCCTTATTTTCCAACTTTAGCAATATAACTTAACATAGGTAAATTGGCCGCCTAACCTTTAACTCTTTAGTTATTTTAGGAGGTCCATACCCCTCTCTGTTGTAATTTAATTGTTTTTTAATTAATCAATGTAAAATTTAAATAGGGTAAACAAAGTTATTGTTGGAATGAAGCAGGGAATTAAAACCAGGGAATTAGAACCAGAGCGCTTATATGAAATTTTCATGATGCTCTGAGCTAATGGAAAGGTGAGTTTTTCAGGGTGGTAACAAGACTCCACTTTCGGGCTGTGAATTTTGGTATATTTGCCCGACGGTGTTATAATAAGAGACAAGGTGGGAAACTTCGGCCAGTTTGACGACAAAAGACTCTTCGGAAACGAGTAAAATTTGTACCCAAAAGTAACATTTACTTGAATTTAAGGCCTGTAGTTTCTATCTCTAAACAAAGCCTTAGTAGATAGACCACCCCTTAACATTTTTTAAAAATAATAACTGCTCACCCAGGCCTTAATTTACGTGAGCGTAACATTTTTGAGTGTTTCTACTGTATTTACTTATTTCCGAAAACACCCATAGATGGGCGCTGTTATTCATCGACGACGTACAATTTATTGGATTTTTACATAAACAAAGGTGGGCAATATCTACAGACGTAAACCTACTGGGCCTTGATGAAACATCAAGCGCTGCTTATAATTCAGGGAAAACTCAAACTTGCAATTTTTATTGTTATAGCCGTATCCAGAACAAAATTCTCGATTGTGATTGCAATTGGTTCAACGCGTGCCTATTCTTCACGTAATCGGCGTGTGAATAGGTGGGTGTCCAATTACAGGTATCCAATATGAACTTTTTAAAGGCAGCGCGATTTTGTAATTTTTGTAAACAGGTAAGGTTGTTGAGTTCAGAGGTCACTGCTAGTTTAAGATAGGCTAGCGTTTTTGCGGATAAGGTTATATTGGTGTCATCAGCAAATTCTCGGCACAACTTCCCGCAGGCAGTTCGGGAGATCGTCGATATACATTAAAAAAAAGCAAGGGACCCAGGATGCTGCCCTGCGGTACGCCACAAGTAACAGTGCTGGCAGTTGACAGATTACTATTGACATTACACCTTTGGAACCGATCACTTGGGTATAACTGAAACCACTTGAAAGTTGCCTGGTCAGCACCAGAGTATGACAGTTTACGTAAAATAATTTCGTGAGTGATCAATTGTGTCAAAAACTTTAAGGTCAATGAAGACTACTCCATTCAGGAAACCGTTGTCGGTGTTAACAGACCAGCTATTTGTCGCCTCAAGCAAGACCTTTATGGTGCTATGTAAGGAGCGAAAGCCCCACTGACAACATGATAACAGTTTATTATCATTCAGGTATTGGCACAGTTGGTCGTAAACAATTTTTTCAAAAACCCTCGAGACCACGGGGAAACAGAAATAAAACGATATTTGTTGAGGTCCGATTTTCAACCCTTTTTTAAACACCGGAGTTACCCTGGCCGTTTTCCATTCTGTTGGATAAATCCCTGTGATAATTTACTTTGTAAATATGGCGGTAAGTGAGAGAGCAGTCATTTATAACAACTTACTTGGGATGTCAGTAGCTTTCTTTTCATCAATTTTCCTCAATAGGTTAAAAATAACATCGAGACTAGGGTTTTTTAGGCAGAATGCTTTATCGGTGTACAAAAGGTACAACTCGGGATTTACGTCTGCAGCAGAAACCTCTTTGGGTAGTACTTGCGCAGTGTTTGTGAAGTGCTCATTAAAACCTTCCGCCATGTCGCCAGAAGTGCTTATTAATGTTCTGTTGTCAACGTGGATTTCTAATACTAGAAATGACACGCGCTTACGGTCTCTGTCCCCGATTATGGCTCCTGGCTTAACAAAACATTCTGTGAAGTGAAAGTGTATACTCTATACATGAGTATACTTCCATCTGCAACGTCAAATTATGAGACCAAATAAAGTCTCGTTCTGCTCGTTGGACTGATATTTTGTTCGTACAAATTGTTACAGATACTTATTTACATGGGGGCGTTTGCTTTTCATAAAGGCTGGTTGGAGAATGCTTACACCGGTGTACCGCTGGGAGAGATGGTTCAGTGGAGCGACCTGATTGCTTCTTCTTACATCCTTGGACATAATATCACTTTATCTGCAGAAGTAGAATTCATTAAGAGGTACACAAGACGTTGTCCCCGTCCACGTAACTTTGGAGAACTATAAAAACGCAGCGCTCTTTAATTTATTTCTACCGTTAGGCTTTCGGTCCACACTAATTAACCCTTTAGCGCGCAAGGGGTCTCCCTTTGACGAGTAAAATCGT
>JAEMPF020035354.1:0-11224 GCA_022496165.2 Catalaphyllia jardinei | reverse complement strand
ACTGAGTTGATCAGCCAGCTAGTATCTTCCTTGGTGCAATTCTTTTGATTATGAATAAACAGAGTAAAAATGATGCGAAGATATGAAATATTTCATATTTGAACTGCGGTTGTAGATGCAAGTGAAGAATGATCATCGCAGTAAATTTTCCAGTTTAAGCAACTGGAAAGAAGGAGCCTGAAAAAAATCAGGGCTTCAACGGGATTCGAAGCCCTGATTTTTTCCAGGCTTCTTCTTTCCAGTTGCTTAAACTGGAAAATTTACTGCGATGATTATTCTTCACTTGCATCTGTAACGAAAAGCGGATAGACCAAAGAGTCCACAAACTAAACTGGTTTAATGCACTGAACAAAACAACAACATTACAAGATGGATGACTGCACACACGCTGGTCACGTGACCCGCAACGCGGGAAACTAGACTGCTTCTTCATGTAAGCGCACTCGTTACATCTCCCTTCCTAAGTCTAATAGTTCAGTAAATGCAGACAGAACGTTGATGATGATAAAAAAATGAAAGAAATAACAATGTTCAAATCTGCCTAAGAAAATCTCGTAAATTAAGCACCTGCACAACTATACAGGTATATAATAAAGCCAAAATAAAAAAAGCACAAGGCAGAGTCAGTGTCTTATTTCAGCACTCGTAATCTTTTAGCCACACTGGGGGGCGGCGGTCCCGCACTGGAAGACCTTCAGTGTGCGGCCCAGAAACCACTGGTGATGATGGTATCGTTGGCTGTGGCAGCTCAGCTGGGCTTGACTGAACCAGGTCAGTAGGATCGGTCATGTCGAGGTTTGTCTCCACTGAGTCCGGTAACTCCTCGGGTGTTGTCCTGAGCCATTTGCGGTTCCGACGATAATGCTTTCCGTTCACCGCAACCAAGTAGGAACGGGTCCCCTCCTCTCCAACGACTCTCCAACGACTCGCCCCAATGACCACTCTTTCGCACGTGGCAATTGCATTCTAATGGCATCACCGTCACGCGATTTTGGCAGTTCGTGTGAGTGACGATTATAGTAGTGTTTCTGCTTCTGCTTCTTAATCTTGATCTTTTCGGGAACATCAGATATCACCTGTGGAGTTAGCAATTGCTTGGCTACTGGGAGACGGGTGCGTGTTCGCCTTGAGTTCCATACAGTAGCTGAACAGGAGAAGCATTCATACCCTCAGTTGGTGTGTTGCGCCACTCGAGTAGTGCCAACGGGGGATCACGCTTATCAGATCGAGCTTTGGTCAGCAATGACTTGCAAGTCTTAACTGCATTTTCAACACGACCATTACTTTGTGCGTGATGGGGCTTGATGTGACGTGGTAAAAATCCCATTCCTTACTGAAGGTCTTGAAATCTTCACTGTTGAAGGGAGGCCCATTGTCACTGATAACGGTGACAGGAATACCATGCCTAGAAAACCACGCCTTTAGGACGGTGGTAACACGGGTGCTGGTGGTGCTACTCATATCTTGCACTTTAAAATAACCAGAGTAGTAATCAACGGTAATCAAAAATGATTGCCCGTCCAGCACAAACACATCAACACCAACTTTCTCCCATGGCAAATTAGGCACACCATAAGGCTTTAAAGGCTCTTTACATTGTTCGGGCTGAAAACGGTTGCAGATTCCACACCGAGAAAAGTGATCTTTGAGCTGAGCAGTGAGTCCAGGTCAGTAAACAATGTCGCGGGCACGACGCAATGTTCCTTCTATTCCAATATGTGATTCATGCAGGCTCTTCACAACGCCAGAACGCTCTTTAAATGGTATCACAAGGCGATGGCCTTTGTATACCGATCCATCTTCTATGGTCAACCCATCACGGCTGTTCCAATACAGCTCAATTACTTGCCTCTGACGCCTGTCATATTTGTGAGCTCCTGGGAGGGTCTTTGGCCAACCCTCTTGAATAGCACAAGACAGAATCTGTAATTCTTCATCCTTGGCAGTCTCCTCGCGCAGCTTTTCCAGACGAGTGGGGGAGACACTCAGATCTTCATCATGTTTAATTTGCTCTAACTCAAAAGCGAACAGTCGTTCTCTGATAGAACGAACGTCACTGTCCTGGGTCTGACCGACTAGTTCATTTTCCAAGTATGCGCGATGTAGCGGACGGTGACTCTCAAGAGTTTCAGGAGGTGTCACAGCCGGTTTCTTGGGATAAGGACTATCTTACGGGCTCGTGATTAAAACAGACAGATGTAGAATAGACTTCTTTATTCCCTTGACATCGATCGTTGAATAATCGTTGAGAGCCGTAAACTGAAATTCGATTAACATAAAATAAAGTATAAGCTAAGACTTAGTAACTAGCGTGCCAATTAATCTAACACGTGGCAAATGTTCTCGAAGCACGCAATTCTTTAAGCTCACGTTATTCTTAGAAGAAACAATGGCCTAGAGAAAAGGCCTTACGACTATAAAACTAAACTAAACTTAAACAATTTGACAAGGCGAAATAATGCAAACAACGCGATAAGAATGACAACTTATTCCCTAAAAATCACTGTGACTAAGGCATGCAGTCACTACAAATGGAACGAGAAACTAAAAACACCTAATCGATTGCAAACTAATTACAAAGGTAGAAATTTCCTAACTTACATATCAGCCCTGCGCTTGCCTCTTGAGCCTGCTTTCTTGGTTAATTCTTGTTTTATTTTCTTAAGGTTCTTATATGTATACGACACGAGGGCGCGGCAAACACTGCTCGAAAACTAGATTATCGCGTGCTTAATAGAAAAGATCAAAATGAATGACTTAATTGTAATCATGTCAAAAAAGGAAAACGGAAACGTGGCGATCAAATTAAGACTACAATAGACCGTACAGCGGTCGTTACACGCGACTTAATGTATCAGCCAAGAACATGGTCTCTCCTTTCTTGTATTCCACTTGGGTGTCATAGTGCAGGCGGAGGCGCATGCGTTGGAGGCGTTTTGGCGAACTGTGAATTGGTTTCTTGAACATGGTTTCCAGCGGCTTGTGGTCTGACTGCACAATTACATTGCTTTTTTCCAAAAATGTACTGATCAAATTTCTCACATGCATAAACTATGGCGAGTAGCTCTTTTTCAATCTGAGCATAGTTTTGTTCAGTTTGAGTCATCACGCGATAGCTGTAAGCTACTGGGCGCTCCTCTTGTAACAGAGCTGCACCAACTCCACTTTGGGAAGCATCACATGGAATGGCCACTGGCTTATTCACGTCATAGTAGGCAACATCAGGTGCAGATACAATCATTTCCTTAACATGGGCCACAGCATAAGTATGACTTTGTAGCCAACACCACTCAGCATCTTTTTCAGTGAATTTTCTCAAGACTTCTGTTTCTTCGTATAGACGTGGAAGGAACTTTGCCAAGTAGTTCACCATGCCCAGGAACCTACGTAAGGACTGAACATCAATGGGGTCTGGCATCCCCACAATTGCCTCAACCTTCTGTGGATCTGGTTTCAGTCCCTCAGGGGTTAAAATGTGTCCGATGAAAGGAACTTCTTGCTGTCTCAGTAGGACTTTCTTCTTGTTCAACTTCAGGTTTCTCGCACCGCCACGGCAGCGGTCTAGGAAGGCACGCACATTTCGGTCACGGTCTGCCTGCCACTCAGCAGGTCTGTTGCCAAATCCAACGATCACAAAATCATCTGCAATTACTTCTACCCCTTTAAGCCCCTCAATGTGTTCTCACATTTTGCGCTGCCAAACTTCCGGTGCACTATTGATGCCTAATGGCATTCGCTTCCAATGATAGCGCCCGAACGGGGTGTTAAATGTTGTTAGACTACTAGACTTATCGTCGAGTTCCACTTGCCAGAAACCATTACTGGCATCAAAAACACTGAACAGTTTTGTCCCATTCAGCCTAGTCGCAATTTCTTCAGTTGTGGGCATCGGGAAATGTTCAGGCTTTATGGCAAGATTCAGATCCCTGGGATCCAAACAGATGCTTAACTTGGTTTCCCCCTCAGCTTCAGTGGATGGCTTGCTCACCACTAGCATACTTGATACCCAGTTGGTAGGATGGTCAACGTGTTCAATTATGTTCGCAGCTACCATTTCTTCGAGTTTCTGCTGAACTCGCTCAGTCATCGCAACAGGTAGACGCCTGGGAGGATGCCCCACAGGTCTGACGGACACGTCTATTACAATGTGGTACTGTCCGTCCAGCTTTCCTAGTCCTTCAAATACATCGTCATACTCTTCCAGCAATGGCTCTGTGTCGGACTTAAGTACACTGACGCGTGAATCTCGGTCACTGTCGAGAATCTTTATCAAGTTAATTTCCAGCATTGTCTGCTTAGACAGTATGGGCTCATACCCATGGCCCTGACTACATTGACTTCAATTATGTGTGTTTCCTTTGCGGGAGACATATACTGAGGCTTTGCCTTCGATGGGTTGCTCATCTCCATTAGCTAAAACCAAAACTGACTTGCCACGTGCATTGAAGAAATTCAAGTGTTGATCGCCTGTCACCTTCTTGTACACATCCAAAGGCAAAAGATTACATTCAGCCCCCGTGTCCATCAGGAAACTTACATCATGACCTGAAAAGGGCTTAGACTCCTTTGATACAGTAAGGGTCACCATATACCGACCTCTGCTCCAACACCTGCAGCACTTAAATAGAATCGCTCTTGGACAGTAGACAGCTTGCTTTTTGCTGGGCACTTGGCAACAAAATGATTCCTCTTTTTACAATACGCACAAATCTAACCAAAGGCAGAGCAGCTGCGTCTTTCGTGGTTCCTACCACAGAATCTACAGTCCTTGATCCAGCCACTGCTGACGGATGGGACATTTTCCGACTGCTCTTTCTCTTTCTCTTTCACAGAACTCAATCCAGACTCAGCAGACATAACTTTCATTTGAACAGCGGTACTCTCGGCGGCACGATCGATATCTATAGCTTTCTCGAGGGTCAATTTCTTCTCTTTGAGCAAATTGTCACGTACCTTGGCAGTTTTGGTACCTGTCACCAGTCGATCCCGGAGGAGCTGATCAGGTGTGATTGACTCGAAATCACAGTTTGCTGCAATTTGGCGAAGCTCCGTCAAATATTGATCAACAGTCTCAGATTCCCGCTGATCCCGCGTAAAGAAAAGAAAACGTTCGTAAATAGTATTTTCCCTAGGAATGCAATACTCTTCAAACTTGCTTACAACCGCAGCGATTTTCTTCGCGTCGTCTGGCGAAGCCCATGTGAAAGTACGAAACACCTTGTTCGCTCCTTTTCCAATTACTGCCAAAAGTGTTGCTACTTGGCGTGCTTCTTCCTCTTTATCTAGCTTCGAAGCCAACCTGTAATTATTCCAAGCAGAGACCCAAGTTCGCCAATTCGACGCTATCGAACCGTCGTTTAGCTCGAGTATGTCAGGAGGAGGTATTTGGAATTTGCCATTGTTGTCCCACTTCTTACACCATGTAACGAAAAGCGGATAGACCAAAGAGTCCACAAACTAAACTGGTTTAATGCACTGACCAAAACAACAACATTACAAGATGGCTGACTGCACACACGCTGGTTACGTGACCCGCAACGCGGGAAACTAGACTAGTTCTTCATGTAAGCGCACTCGTTACAGCATCTACAACCGCAGTTCAAATATGAAATATTTCATATCTTCACATCATCTCACTCCTCACGGGAGACATGAACTCAATAAATTCACCTTGCTCCCAATGTGTGGCTTCATAGCTCAGTTGGTAGAGCATCGCACCGGTATCGCGAAGGTCATGGGTTCAAATCCCGTTGAAGCCCTGATTTTTTGTTTGTAGTTTAGGTGCGTTTGGGACAGATTTTACACCGAATTATCATTCATTGGAATCCCACTTTCACGGCTATGCCAAGCCATCTACAGTTTTACTAATAATAATTATGTAATAATAATACTAATGATAATAATTCTCGCGGCCAATCGCCGTCGCAAAGTACAGCAACGACTCAGCTCAACAAGGTCCAACCGAAAGCTTACAATGGCGCCTCTGGCACCCGCTATACGGTGCATGTGTGACCTTGGAGAATAGCTTACAGCGAGGTGGAATCAGGGAGGAGGGAGGAAAATCGGAGAACCCGAAGAAAAACTCAGCCCAACTATGGCGTCTGGGAATCAAACCCGGGCCCTGGTTTCCGTTGTCTTCAGCCTTCGGCTGGGCTATTTGCTCCTCAGGCTTCATTATATCTAATTCAGCACATAAACAGAGGTTTTTAACGTGCTAACACATTTTCCATGACTGACGTGTTTAGGCATGGTTTCACAGTGGGTATTTTTCCCTTGTTCAGTATCAAGGTGTCGCATGTTCGTGCCTTTTTCTCGAATGATGGTGTCCCATGCCTGGCAGCTCCGTCGTACCTTTGGTATCAACCGTGCACCACATGGGTGACCTCGTTGTGCCTTTGGGACATTAGGCAATAACATTATATTGCTATTAGGCTTCGTTTCATGTTTGCCCAGGATGTTCTCTTAGTGCGGTGCCATTGTCAATATGCTTAGAGCACCAGTAGCTCAGTAGCTATTACAGGTACCTTTCCCTTCCCCTGTAACCTTTTGTTTCTTATTTTTTCCTGTTTGCTTGTGAGCTATTTTGGAGAAGTTTGCCGATCGCCACCAGTTGTTGGATTACCTGAATCACATCTTGGTGGAGCTGAGCAGCAGTGCAGTTGGCCTTCATGAACGCACGGACAACAAAATGTCAACTACCTCCAGGTGGACTGCAATCAATGGACACACAAACACTTATGTTTTATATTAATCCGGTATATGATTGGCCCCATCTGCAGGGGTAGTGCACTCAGGCCTTCGATGCAGAGTACGTTCCCTATTTTTTTTCCAAAGGGTTTTTTACGGTTTTCGTATCGGGCAGCCGCACGTCAATCATTGCCAATATATTATTGTGGTTATTCTTGCCTACAAATATATTCCCAGCTGTTTATTCTTCAAGCCTTTGCATGGCTTCAGGTAGATTTCCTCTAGGAACATATCTATCATGGATTTAATTATACATGGTTACTTCTACACTACCCCAGCTCATGGGCAGTCTAGGATTATATTCAAAATCTGGTAATATCGTTAAGCTGCAATTGGTGGTTATGTCAAATACAAGTTCCAGTTATTAGACTGGTCTAGACTACTCTGGCGCTAATTGTCATACATGGTATGTGACACATTGATGATAGAAGTTGTATTGAAATAGAACTTCATTAGTAGATATTGCGTCCTTCAAGTTGCCAAAAAGACAATGAACTGACGTAAGCAGATTACGGAGCTCGAAAAGAATAAGGCACTTCCCCACTGAACGGAATGAGGACTATTATCTGGATATGTTGTTTTGTGCTTGGGGGGATACATGCCTTGCTTGTATCTGTGGCGGTTAAGTTTTTGGGTAGCGACTTTCCCCAAGCTTTGAGCAGCGTTTTGCCCCTTTCATTTGTGCACCTACCAATAGTCTTGTCCGATCCGGTGCTGGCTTACCCAGCGCCGGGAGATAAGTGAGGCTATCAAGGTCACGCGTTACATTTGACCTGCCAATACTGTTGTCCTTTTCCAGTGCGGGGTAGTGCTGGTGATAAGTGAGGCTTGAAAGGTCAGCATTCTTGCTATTGTTATATTGTGATCAAGTTGACCTGCCGATACTCTTGTCCGTTTCCAGTGCGGTAGTGCTGGTGATAACTGAGGCTTTAAAAGGTCACGCAAATCAAAGTCGCTTCCCATGCCAACCGCAAGGTTGTGTCCCCCACATTACACCAAATGATGTGTGGCTTTCTTTATTCATTCATATGGGTGCTATGATATGAATGGGCTATACTGTACAACACAAAAGCGAACTCCCACGGAACAGGGGCATTAATGTCATTTTAGCTGTGTCTGCATATTAGTTGGGTTTTGACATCTTAGCTTTTTTCTTCATCTTAGGCTTGTTTTGCATCTTAGTTGTGTTTTTGTCATCTTAGTTGTGTTTTAATTTTGTCACCTTAGTTGTGTTTTTGTCATCTTATTTGTGCTTTTACCAGCTTAGTTGAGTTTTTGCATCTTAGTTGTGTCATGTTAGTTGTTGTTTTAAATGTTAGTTTTGTTTTTGCCATCTTAGCTGTATTTCTGCTGTCTTAGTTGTGTTTTTAAATCGCAATTTTGTTTTGTCATCTTATAGTTGTGGTTTTGCATTTTAGTTGTGTGTTTCCCATCTAAGGCCTACTCTGGGACCTTATCTCGCTGCGAGATTGTGCGAGTTAATGCGAGTTTAGGCGAGTTAAGGCGAAATAAAGAGAAATTGAGCTCGCCTATCAGTTGCGAGTTTAGGCGAATTAATGGAAAATGGTCAACCAAATGTTGAGGTGACCAGGGTTAACATGCTTTAGTAACATACATATAAAGATGCATTGCAATCTTTGTATGTCTTATGTATATATACCTAACAGCCTCCATGTTGCCCAATTACAAAAAAAATTCAACAAAAATTTTAGAGGAGCTCCAAAGTTGACTGAAGCCAAATGTTATTTAAAGTTAGTAATTGAACTTTTTTCCCTCATTGGGCAAGTGGAGTATGGTTTTCAAGCATTGGATAGCGCTATTTAACAGATAGATCACTATACAGCGGATAAGTACTGGGGAAACTAACTGCACTATCCATTGGATAACTGCACTATCCAACGGATAGCACTATCCTGCCTTGGAGTAACCAAGGCTTGTTCCTTATTAATTATTATATAGCATTTTGACACCAAACTATACCATTTGGTGGCTGTATAGTACTACTTCCACTAATATATATTATTTGTAATAGCTGCATAAATATTTAGCAGAAGGCAGAATAATAAATTAATGAAAAAAGAAAGTAATGTAAACAAAGCAATCATGAATAGATGAGAAAATGTAATTGTACTATTGACGCAGGTAGGGTATTTAATTTTCTTATTTTTTTAATTCAACACCACAATGTTTTAATTAGACAGGTGAACATAATAGGTATCACATGACATGGCATGAATTGTTATCACTAACTCCAGAATTTAAAAAAATATAGTCTGTATTAATGGTCTTCAAAGAACTAGTATACAAAACGGCGAAACTGACGAATTACAACTCAGATAGGGAAATGTTTATGACATGTAGTCAATTTCACTAAAATGAAATAAAATTTCTTTCTCCTTTAAAGTCATAAGACTTATCTTTAATTCCATTTGGCCCATTCTCTCCACTTCACTAATGGTTTCCTTTGGAATCCAGCCCGATTGTTTGGTTTCACTGCCAGAAACGAAAACACCACTTGCCTTTTCGTTTCCTCGGGATAAATCCATTTTAATCTCTTGCAATTGCTGCCTTTTCGCGAAGACAGCAGTTCCCGTATTACAAAGTGTTCACAGTTGTGCAGAGAGCTATACCTTATTTAAGTTGATGAACTAAAATACTCTCCATTATCGGCTTTGTGTCGCAAACCCTTAAGAGTTGTCAGTGATGAATCTTTCCTGTACCATGTGTAGCAAACCCTTCAGAGTTGCATGTGATGAATCTTCCCTGTAGGATTCTTACAAAAATGGCTACCGGCTTAGGCGTGTTTTCACTTCATGTACGCTACGTTGAAGCTTCCCACCTAAAACTTGGATTGAGCGAGAGGGCCCTGGGAGAAACACGAGTTACCAGTATCTTCTGGATAATTTTAAAAATGGCGAACGGAATTGGCTATCAATGCAAAAACCTTTAGTTAAGGGCTAAATGTAACAAGTCTTTATGAATCATGGCTTATGGTTGCCAGCTTGACTACAGTGTAAGCCAAACCTGATGTCACGTGGAGCCAATACACAGGTCTTCTAGTGCCAGGCAACTTTACAATTAAGAAATTTGGACTACAATCAGTATGTGGAGTATTTAAAGGATTCTGACTACATCCCAGACTTTCATTGTTAGAATCCTCATTAAGCTTCATCAGATTATAAGATGAAAATTATGATGCTGCTTTCATTTATCATAAACAGCTTGCATGTTACATTTGCAAAGTAATTTAGCTTAATTTAACAATTTTCTACAACAATCAAACTTTATTGTAAATCATTAGCTAGCTTAAAAGAAAATATCTATATTCTGTTATTGCATTTTTGTATTGCTTAGTGTCGCTTAGAAGTATAAGTAAATTAATTATTTCATTATTTAGTTAATGTCACTTAGTTTGGGGCCCAAAATACTAGCAATCAATGTGGGTCTCTCTAGACCCTGTGACCCCATGCCTCTGGAATTTCTGCCATGTTTAGCATTATATTGTAGCCTTTTTGTTAGGTAACTAGTTTGTGCATGTTCAGGTTGTCCCTGGTAGTTCCATTGGCTGTCCATTAAGTACTAAGCAAAACTTCATCAAGTCTTACTGGTGAAACACCCTTATCACAGAGGCTATTGGAAATTCCAGAAGGATGGGACTTACGAATCCATATTGTTTATAATTTTTGGAACCTGTATTTTTGGCATCTTCCCTTTGTGGATTAATTGTCAATTTACCCTCAGAATGGGATGAGGTATTGGGCGTGATCCATTCAACAAAAATTTCCGGTCAATCCAACTGGAAAAGTCTCGAAAAAAATGATCCACCTTTCAGGTTGGCCACTTTTCCCGGTCGGACCAGTCTGAAGTTTGTTAAATGGATCGCTCCCATTGAAATTGCTATCCACTTTGCAGTGACGAGAGTGGGCGAGCTTGTGCGAGATAATGCGAGTTTGGGCAAGTTAAGGCGAGATAAAGAAATTTGAACATAAAGGTAACTTTGAACGCTTTGTACAAGGTCAATATACTTTGGCCGAAAAATGTTTTTCCGGACACGTTATGTATATCCTTCCAATGTTTGATTCATCACTGTGACCGCTTTCAAAAGCGTTGGACTTACGAGAAATAATTATTTTAAAATCAGCTCCAACGCTCCGTCTAATTTACTATGCAATATTTGAAACTTTATTTTTAATTTGCTTCGGTAGTTTTTCGATGTTTATCGAATGATATTGCATTAAAAGGCCTTTTTCTTCAACATTATGTAGTTTTTTTATTATTTTGCGTTGCGATAATGATTTCTGAACCGTTTTTTGTAGGGCTTATTTTCGGCCTGATTTTGCTGCTATCAGACGGAAAAAGTTTGCGGCTCGATATTTTTAATTTGGTTTAAAGCGAAACTAAAACAAAAGAAATTCATTTTTAAATAGTACTCGGTAACCTCTACTTGGGAGATAAAAATCGGCCGATTCTATTTTTT
>JAEMPF020035353.1:0-2500 GCA_022496165.2 Catalaphyllia jardinei | reverse complement strand
AACAACATCCTAAAATTCAACAACTTCCACAAACAACAGCCTGTACCATTTGTGATCTATGCAGACTTTGAGGCCATAACAGATATCTGGTTGTCAACCCAATAATGATAAATCATATACTGAGGCATATCAGAAGCATACAGACTGTGGATACGGTTACAAGGTCGTCTGTTGCTATAATGATAAATACAGCAAACCTGCTAAAACGTACAGGGGTAAAAAGGCTGTGTATAAATTCTTGGAAGCTATGTTGGAAGAAGTCAAATATTGTAAGAGATTGATGAAAAAAGAATTGAACAAACCATTGAGAATGACGAAAGAAGACAAAGAGCAATTTCAAAAAGCTGAAGAATGTCATATTTGTAATAAAAAATATACTGATAAAGATATTCCAGTTCGAGACCACTGTCATATCACCGGTAAATATAATGCCTCAGCTCATCAAGATTGTAATTTGAAACTCAGAGTAAACCCACAAGAAGTAAAAATACCAGTTATATTTCACAATCTCCGTGACTCTCATTTTATCATGCAGGAGATTGGAGCTATTGTTAAGAAACATACATACACAAATAAGAAGGGTGAGGAGCAACAGATGACAATCAATGCCATCCCTAATAATATGGAGAAATATATGGCGTTCATGCTTGCTAATAGCTTAGTGTTCCTTGATAGTTTCCAATTTCCAGTTCCAGTCAAGAAAAACTAGTGAGTAATGTACCAAGAGGATCATTGAAATACACCTCTGAAATATTTGAAGGTCAAGAGCTAGATCTAATGACTAGAAAAGGAGTTTACCCCTATGACTATATGGACAGTTTTGATAAGTTCAAAGCACAACTTCCATCAAAAGAACCATTTCACAGCATACTGAACAATGAGCATATATCAGATGAAGATTACAAACACGCCCAAAATGTGTGGAATACATTCTCTCTAAAAAATATGGGAGAGTATCATGACTTATACCTTGCATCTGACATCCTCCTATTAGCTGATGTATTTGAAAACTTCAGGAGAACATGTCTTGAATATTAAAAATTAGACCCATGCCATTATTTCACATCTCCTGGTTTATCATGGGATGCCATGCTAAAAATGACGAATATCAAATTAGAGCTCATGACTGACATTGATATGTTCCAGTTTATTGAAATGGGACTGCGTGGTGGTATCAGCTATATAGCCAATCGTTATGGTAAAGCAAACAATAAATACATGAGAGAATACGATGAGAAGGCGCCATCAAAGTATATTATGTATCTTGATGCTAATAACCTTTATGGCTGGGCTATGAGCCAGTATCTACCAACAGGTGGATTCAGATGGATGACTGAAAAGCAGATCAATAAGATAGACCTTGCCAAGTATAAAGAAGATAGTGATAAAGGTTTCATAGCAGAAGTTGATCTTGAGTATCCAAAAAAATTACATAATCTCCATAATGATTACCCACTAGCAGCAGAAAAAGTAGAAGTAACAAATGATATGTTATCTGAGTATTGCAAAAATATATCTGAAAAATTTAATATATCAACTGGTTTGGTTCAAAAGCTCATACCAACCTTAAATAAAAAAGAAAAATATGTTTTACATTATAGGAACCTCCAATTATATATTGATCTTGGTTTAAAAGTTACCAAAGTCCATCGAGTACTCGAGTTTAATCAATCACCATGGTTAAAACAATATATTGATTTTAATACTGAGAAACGTAAAAATGCAAAGAATGCTTTTGAAAAAGATTTCATCAAACTCATGAATAATATTGTATTCGGTAAAACGATGGAAAATATCAGAAAGCGAGTAGATGTCAGATTGGTTACTGATGAAAAGAAATTATTAAAATTAACCAATAAGCCAACTTATGTTAGTAGCAAGATATTCAATGAGAATCTGGTGGCTGTACACAAAATCAAAGAAACACTTACTCTAAACAGGCCGGCATATGTGGGTATGTGCATCTTAGATTTGAGTAAGACTTTGATGTATGATTTCCATTACAACTATATCAAAGACAAATATGGAGACAAAGCCAAGCTTCTATTCACAGACACAGACAGCTTAACCTATGAAATCGAAGTTGAAGATGTGTATCAAGACTTCTGGAATGATAAGCATAATTTTGATAATAGTGACTACTCTGAGAGCTCACCATATTTTGATAAGACAAATAAAAAAGTAATAGGAAAATTCAAAGATGAAGCCGCAGGAGTCCCCAAGACAATCAACAAGGAGGAAAGACCGCCAAAGGAATTAAGAAGATACACTCTTCAATAATAAACAGATGTATCATAAGATTAAAACAATCAGAAGTGAGAAACATCAATTAGGAAGTTATGAAATCAACAAAGTATCACCTAGCTGTTTTGATGACAAAAGATACTTGCATGAAGATGGAATAACAAGCTACGCTTACGGACACAAAAATATTAAAAATTTTCATAAATAATTTTCTTAATTTCTATAATTTTCTTAATTTCCATAATTTTCTTAATTT